>OU452292.1:0-15000 GCA_911728535.1 Pammene fasciana | reverse complement strand
GCGAAGGTGGAATTCCTGAATGAGACGCTCTTCTTCCATTTCATCAGGGTTTCGACAGGGCTGTTGACGGCTCCGTTTGGTTTGATGATCAGCGCCGGTTTGTTTTTGGGGATATTTGGTGTTTTTGTATATACAGTGTCGTGTGCGTTCGGTTCTGATAGTTGTAAGCCTTCCACCGTAGCGTTAGGTCTTGCATTTATATTTGTTTGTATGTTGCTGTATGTTTCTGTGAATTTCGCTAGGTCTTTTCTGAGTTCGTGAATGTCTTCTTTGATTTTGTCTATTGTAGCGTGAGTGTATTCCGCCGCCTCTCTTGAGTGACTGGGGTCAGACTGAGGCAGTGACTCCTCCCTGCACTGATCCGTTTGGACGGAGATGTTTTCAGTCTCAGACATTTCTGTCTGAGTCGTAATAGAGGCGGTGATTGGAACTGGGGGTGGTCGAGAATTGTAGGCAGCATCAAGTAGGTCGCTGCTCAAGCGTTCCCATTCTTGACTGTACTTATTAGCGCATTCCAGTATGTCATTGGCGCTGTCAATTATGAGGCTCTTGTTCATCCTCGTCACACTTTTATTTTGTGTTAAATTATGATATATGCGCTCAACATATTCTCTCATCAGCACTCTGAATCTGCCACTTGAGTACCTGTTGCTGGGTCTGGGGCTGGCCATGGACTCGCAACTCCTGAGTAATCGCTCCATGTCGCTGGAGGAGAGCGAGTCGTTGGCACCCGGCGTGGATGCGCAGGTTAGGTTAGGTTAGGTTAGGTTAGGTTAGGTTAGGTTAGGTTAGGTTAGGTTAGGTTAGGTTAGGTTAGGTTAGGTTAGGTTAGGTTAGGTTAGGTTAGGTTAGGTTAGGTTAGGTTAGGTTAGGTTAGGTTAGGTTAGGTTAGGTTAGGTTAGGTTAGGTTAGGTTAGGTTAGGTTAGGTTAGGTTAGGTTAGGTTAGGTTAGGTTAGGTTAGGTTAGGTTAGGTTAGGTTAGGTTAGGTTAGGTTAGGTTAGGTTAGGTTAGGTTAGGTTAGGTTAGGTTAGGTTAGGTTAGGTTAGGTTAGGTTAGGTTAGGTTAGGTTAGGTTAGGTTAGGTTAGGTTAGGTTAGGTTAGGTTAGGTTAGGTTAGGTTAGGTTAGGTTAGGTTAGGTTAGGTTAGGTTAGGTTAGGTTAGGTTAGGTTAGGTTAGGTTAGGTTAGGTTAGGTTAGGTTAGGTTAGGTTAGGTTAGGTTAGGTTAGGTTAGGTTAGGTTAGGTTAGGTTAGGTTAGGTTAGGTTAGGTTAGGTTAGGTTAGGTTAGGTTAGGTTAGGTTAGGTTAGGTTAGGTTAGGTTAGGTTAGGTTAGGTTAGGTTAGGTTAGGTTAGGTTAGGTTAGGTTAGGTTAGGTTAGGTTAGGTTAGGTTAGGTTAGGTTAGGTTAGGTTAGGTTAGGTTAGGTTAGGTTAGGTTAGGTTAGGTTAGGTTAGGTTAGGTTAGGTTAGGTTAGGTTAGGTTAGGTTAGGTTAGGTTAGGTTAGGTTAGGTTAGGTTAGGTTAGGTTAGGTTAGGTTAGGTTAGGTTAGGTTAGGTTAGGTTAGGTTAGGTTAGGTTAGGTTAGGTTAGGTTAGGTTAGGTTAGGTTAGGTTAGGTTAGGTTAGGTTAGGTTAGGTTAGGTTAGGTTAGGTTAGGTTAGGTTAGGTTAGGTTAGGTTAGGTTAGGTTAGGTTAGGTTAGGTTAGGTTAGGTTAGGTTAGGTTAGGTTAGGTTAGGTTAGGTTAGGTTAGGTTAGGTTAGGTTAGGTTAGGTTAGGTTAGGTTAGGTTAGGTTAGGTTAGGTTAGGTTAGGTTAGGTTAGGTTAGGTTAGGTTAGGTTAGGTTAGGTTAGGTTAGGTTAGGTTAGGTTAGGTTAGGTTAGGTTAGGTTAGGTTAGGTTAGGTTAGGTTAGGTTAGGTTAGGTTAGGTTAGGTTAGGTTAGGTTAGGTTAGGTTAGGTTAGGTTAGGTTAGGTTAGGTTAGGTTAGGTTAGGTTAGGTTAGGTTAGGTTAGGTTAGGTTAGGTTAGGTTAGGTTAGGTTAGGTTAGGTTAGGTTAGGTTAGGTTAGGTTAGGTTAGGTTAGGTTAGGTTAGGTTAGGTTAGGTTAGGTTAGGTTAGGTTAGGTTAGGTTAGGTTAGGTTAGGTTAGGTTAGGTTAGGTTAGGTTAGGTTAGGTTAGGTTAGGTTAGGTTAGGTTAGGTTAGGTTAGGTTAGGTTAGGTTAGGTTAGGTTAGGTTAGGTTAGGTTAGGTTAGGTTAGGTTAGGTTAGGTTAGGTTAGGTTAGGTTAGGTTAGGTTAGGTTAGGTTAGGTTAGGTTAGGTTAGGTTAGGTTAGGTTAGGTTAGGTTAGGTTAGGTTAGGTTAGGTTAGGTTAGGTTAGGTTAGGTTAGGTTAGGTTAGGTTAGGTTAGGTTAGGTTAGGTTAGGTTAGGTTAGGTTAGGTTAGGTTAGGTTAGGTTAGGTTAGGTTAGGTTAGGTTAGGTTAGGTTAGGTTAGGTTAGGTTAGGTTAGGTTAGGTTAGGTTAGGTTAGGTTAGGTTAGGTTAGGTTAGGTTAGGTTAGGTTAGGTTAGGTTAGGTTAGGTTAGGTTAGGTTAGGTTAGGTTAGGTTAGGTTAGGTTAGGTTAGGTTAGGTTAGGTTAGGTTAGGTTAGGTTAGGTTAGGTTAGGTTAGGTTAGGTTAGGTTAGGTTAGGTTAGGTTAGGTTAGGTTAGGTTAGGTTAGGTTAGGTTAGGTTAGGTTAGGTTAGGTTAGGTTAGGTTAGGTTAGGTTAGGTTAGGTTAGGTTAGGTTAGGTTAGGTTAGGTTAGGTTAGGTTAGGTTAGGTTAGGTTAGGTTAGGTTAGGTTAGGTTAGGTTAGGTTAGGTTAGGTTAGGTTAGGTTAGGTTAGGTTAGGTTAGGTTAGGTTAGGTTAGGTTAGGTTAGGTTAGGTTAGGTTAGGTTAGGTTAGGTTAGGTTAGGTTAGGTTAGGTTAGGTTAGGTTAGGTTAGGTTAGGTTAGGTTAGGTTAGGTTAGGTTAGGTTAGGTTAGGTTAGGTTAGGTTAGGTTAGGTTAGGTTAGGTTAGGTTAGGTTAGGTTAGGTTAGGTTAGGTTAGGTTAGGTTAGGTTAGGTTAGGTTAGGTTAGGTTAGGTTAGGTTAGGTTAGGTTAGGTTAGGTTAGGTTAGGTTAGGTTAGGTTAGGTTAGGTTAGGTTAGGTTAGGTTAGGTTAGGTTAGGTTAGGTTAGGTTAGGTTAGGTTAGGTTAGGTTAGGTTAGGTTAGGTTAGGTTAGGTTAGGTTAGGTTAGGTTAGGTTAGGTTAGGTTAGGTTAGGTTAGGTTAGGTTAGGTTAGGTTAGGTTAGGTTAGGTTAGGTTAGGTTAGGTTAGGTTAGGTTAGGTTAGGTTAGGTTAGGTTAGGTTAGGTTAGGTTAGGTTAGGTTAGGTTAGGTTAGGTTAGGTTAGGTTAGGTTAGGTTAGGTTAGGTTAGGTTAGGTTAGGTTAGGTTAGGTTAGGTTAGGTTAGGTTAGGTTAGGTTAGGTTAGGTTAGGTTAGGTTAGGTTAGGTTAGGTTAGGTTAGGTTAGGTTAGGTTAGGTTAGGTTAGGTTAGGTTAGGTTAGGTTAGGTTAGGTTAGGTTAGGTTAGGTTAGGTTAGGTTAGGTTAGGTTAGGTTAGGTTAGGTTAGGTTAGGTTAGGTTAGGTTAGGTTAGGTTAGGTTAGGTTAGGTTAGGTTAGGTTAGGTTAGGTTAGGTTAGGTTAGGTTAGGTTAGGTTAGGTTAGGTTAGGTTAGGTTAGGTTAGGTTAGGTTAGGTTAGGTTAGGTTAGGTTAGGTTAGGTTAGGTTAGGTTAGGTTAGGTTAGGTTAGGTTAGGTTAGGTTAGGTTAGGTTAGGTTAGGTTAGGTTAGGTTAGGTTAGGTTAGGTTAGGTTAGGTTAGGTTAGGTTAGGTTAGGTTAGGTTAGGTTAGGTTAGGTTAGGTTAGGTTAGGTTAGGTTAGGTTAGGTTAGGTTAGGTTAGGTTAGGTTAGGTTAGGTTAGGTTAGGTTAGGTTAGGTTAGGTTAGGTTAGGTTAGGTTAGGTTAGGTTAGGTTAGGTTAGGTTAGGTTAGGTTAGGTTAGGTTAGGTTAGGTTAGGTTAGGTTAGGTTAGGTTAGGTTAGGTTAGGTTAGGTTAGGTTAGGTTAGGTTAGGTTAGGTTAGGTTAGGTTAGGTTAGGTTAGGTTAGGTTAGGTTAGGTTAGGTTAGGTTAGGTTAGGTTAGGTTAGGTTAGGTTAGGTTAGGTTAGGTTAGGTTAGGTTAGGTTAGGTTAGGTTAGGTTAGGTTAGGTTAGGTTAGGTTAGGTTAGGTTAGGTTAGGTTAGGTTAGGTTAGGTTAGGTTAGGTTAGGTTAGGTTAGGTTAGGTTAGGTTAGGTTAGGTTAGGTTAGGTTAGGTTAGGTTAGGTTAGGTTAGGTTAGGTTAGGTTAGGTTAGGTTAGGTTAGGTTAGGTTAGGTTAGGTTAGGTTAGGTTAGGTTAGGTTAGGTTAGGTTAGGTTAGGTTAGGTTAGGTTAGGTTAGGTTAGGTTAGGTTAGGTTAGGTTAGGTTAGGTTAGGTTAGGTTAGGTTAGGTTAGGTTAGGTTAGGTTAGGTTAGGTTAGGTTAGGTTAGGTTAGGTTAGGTTAGGTTAGGTTAGGTTAGGTTAGGTTAGGTTAGGTTAGGTTAGGTTAGGTTAGGTTAGGTTAGGTTAGGTTAGGTTAGGTTAGGTTAGGTTAGGTTAGGTTAGGTTAGGTTAGGTTAGGTTAGGTTAGGTTAGGTTAGGTTAGGTTAGGTTAGGTTAGGTTAGGTTAGGTTAGGTTAGGTTAGGTTAGGTTAGGTTAGGTTAGGTTAGGTTAGGTTAGGTTAGGTTAGGTTAGGTTAGGTTAGGTTAGGTTAGGTTAGGTTAGGTTAGGTTAGGTTAGGTTAGGTTAGGTTAGGTTAGGTTAGGTTAGGTTAGGTTAGGTTAGGTTAGGTTAGGTTAGGTTAGGTTAGGTTAGGTTAGGTTAGGTTAGGTTAGGTTAGGTTAGGTTAGGTTAGGTTAGGTTAGGTTAGGTTAGGTTAGGTTAGGTTAGGTTAGGTTAGGTTAGGTTAGGTTAGGTTAGGTTAGGTTAGGTTAGGTTAGGTTAGGTTAGGTTAGGTTAGGTTAGGTTAGGTTAGGTTAGGTTAGGTTAGGTTAGGTTAGGTTAGGTTAGGTTAGGTTAGGTTAGGTTAGGTTAGGTTAGGTTAGGTTAGGTTAGGTTAGGTTAGGTTAGGTTAGGTTAGGTTAGGTTAGGTTAGGTTAGGTTAGGTTAGGTTAGGTTAGGTTAGGTTAGGTTAGGTTAGGTTAGGTTAGGTTAGGTTAGGTTAGGTTAGGTTAGGTTAGGTTAGGTTAGGTTAGGTTAGGTTAGGTTAGGTTAGGTTAGGTTAGGTTAGGTTAGGTTAGGTTAGGTTAGGTTAGGTTAGGTTAGGTTAGGTTAGGTTAGGTTAGGTTAGGTTAGGTTAGGTTAGGTTAGGTTAGGTTAGGTTAGGTTAGGTTAGGTTAGGTTAGGTTAGGTTAGGTTAGGTTAGGTTAGGTTAGGTTAGGTTAGGTTAGGTTAGGTTAGGTTAGGTTAGGTTAGGTTAGGTTAGGTTAGGTTAGGTTAGGTTAGGTTAGGTTAGGTTAGGTTAGGTTAGTTAGGTTAGGTTAGGTTAGGTTAGGTTAGGTTAGGTTAGGTTAGGTTAGGTTAGGTTAGGTTAGGTTAGGTTAGGTTAGGTTAGGTTAGGTTAGGTTAGGTTAGGTTAGGTTAGGTTAGGTTAGGTTAGGTTAGGTTAGGTTAGGTTAGGTTAGGTTAGGTTAGGTTAGGTTAGGTTAGGTTAGGTTAGGTTAGGTTAGGTTAGGTTAGGTTAGGTTAGGTTAGGTTAGGTTAGGTTAGGTTAGGTTAGGTTAGGTTAGGTTAGGTTAGGTTAGGTTAGGTTAGGTTAGGTTAGGTTAGGTTAGGTTAGGTTAGGTTAGGTTAGGTTAGGTTAGGTTAGGTTAGGTTAGGTTAGGTTAGGTTAGGTTAGGTTAGGTTAGGTTAGGTTAGGTTAGGTTAGGTTAGGTTAGGTTAGGTTAGGTTAGGTTAGGTTAGGTTAGGTTAGGTTAGGTTAGGTTAGGTTAGGTTAGGTTAGGTTAGGTTAGGTTAGGTTAGGTTAGGTTAGGTTAGGTTAGGTTAGGTTAGGTTAGGTTAGGTTAGGTTAGGTTAGGTTAGGTTAGGTTAGGTTAGGTTAGGTTAGGTTAGGTTAGGTTAGGTTAGGTTAGGTTAGGTTAGGTTAGGTTAGGTTAGGTTAGGTTAGGTTAGGTTAGGTTAGGTTAGGTTAGGTTAGGTTAGGTTAGGTTAGGTTAGGTTAGGTTAGGTTAGGTTAGGTTAGGTTAGGTTAGGTTAGGTTAGGTTAGGTTAGGTTAGGTTAGGTTAGGTTAGGTTAGGTTAGGTTAGGTTAGGTTAGGTTAGGTTAGGTTAGGTTAGGTTAGGTTAGGTTAGGTTAGGTTAGGTTAGGTTAGGTTAGGTTAGGTTAGGTTAGGTTAGGTTAGGTTAGGTTAGGTTAGGTTAGGTTAGGTTAGGTTAGGTTAGGTTAGGTTAGGTTAGGTTAGGTTAGGTTAGGTTAGGTTAGGTTAGGTTAGGTTAGGTTAGGTTAGGTTAGGTTAGGTTAGGTTAGGTTAGGTTAGGTTAGGTTAGGTTAGGTTAGGTTAGGTTAGGTTAGGTTAGGTTAGGTTAGGTTAGGTTAGGTTAGGTTAGGTTAGGTTAGGTTAGGTTAGGTTAGGTTAGGTTAGGTTAGGTTAGGTTAGGTTAGGTTAGGTTAGGTTAGGTTAGGTTAGGTTAGGTTAGGTTAGGTTAGGTTAGGTTAGGTTAGGTTAGGTTAGGTTAGGTTAGGTTAGGTTAGGTTAGGTTAGGTTAGGTTAGGTTAGGTTAGGTTAGGTTAGGTTAGGTTAGGTTAGGTTAGGTTAGGTTAGGTTAGGTTAGGTTAGGTTAGGTTAGGTTAGGTTAGGTTAGGTTAGGTTAGGTTAGGTTAGGTTAGGTTAGGTTAGGTTAGGTTAGGTTAGGTTAGGTTAGGTTAGGTTAGGTTAGGTTAGGTTAGGTTAGGTTAGGTTAGGTTAGGTTAGGTTAGGTTAGGTTAGGTTAGGTTAGGTTAGGTTAGGTTAGGTTAGGTTAGGTTAGGTTAGGTTAGGTTAGGTTAGGTTAGGTTAGGTTAGGTTAGGTTAGGTTAGGTTAGGTTAGGTTAGGTTAGGTTAGGTTAGGTTAGGTTAGGTTAGGTTAGGTTAGGTTAGGTTAGGTTAGGTTAGGTTAGGTTAGGTTAGGTTAGGTTAGGTTAGGTTAGGTTAGGTTAGGTTAGGTTAGGTTAGGTTAGGTTAGGTTAGGTTAGGTTAGGTTAGGTTAGGTTAGGTTAGGTTAGGTTAGGTTAGGTTAGGTTAGGTTAGGTTAGGTTAGGTTAGGTTAGGTTAGGTTAGGTTAGGTTAGGTTAGGTTAGGTTAGGTTAGGTTAGGTTAGGTTAGGTTAGGTTAGGTTAGGTTAGGTTAGGTTAGGTTAGGTTAGGTTAGGTTAGGTTAGGTTAGGTTAGGTTAGGTTAGGTTAGGTTAGGTTAGGTTAGGTTAGGTTAGGTTAGGTTAGGTTAGGTTAGGTTAGGTTAGGTTAGGTTAGGTTAGGTTAGGTTAGGTTAGGTTAGGTTAGGTTAGGTTAGGTTAGGTTAGGTTAGGTTAGGTTAGGTTAGGTTAGGTTAGGTTAGGTTAGGTTAGGTTAGGTTAGGTTAGGTTAGGTTAGGTTAGGTTAGGTTAGGTTAGGTTAGGTTAGGTTAGGTTAGGTTAGGTTAGGTTAGGTTAGGTTAGGTTAGGTTAGGTTAGGTTAGGTTAGGTTAGGTTAGGTTAGGTTAGGTTAGGTTAGGTTAGGTTAGGTTAGGTTAGGTTAGGTTAGGTTAGGTTAGGTTAGGTTAGGTTAGGTTAGGTTAGGTTAGGTTAGGTTAGGTTAGGTTAGGTTAGGTTAGGTTAGGTTAGGTTAGGTTAGGTTAGGTTAGGTTAGGTTAGGTTAGGTTAGGTTAGGTTAGGTTAGGTTAGGTTAGGTTAGGTTAGGTTAGGTTAGGTTAGGTTAGGTTAGGTTAGGTTAGGTTAGGTTAGGTTAGGTTAGGTTAGGTTAGGTTAGGTTAGGTTAGGTTAGGTTAGGTTAGGTTAGGTTAGGTTAGGTTAGGTTAGGTTAGGTTAGGTTAGGTTAGGTTAGGTTAGGTTAGGTTAGGTTAGGTTAGGTTAGGTTAGGTTAGGTTAGGTTAGGTTAGGTTAGGTTAGGTTAGGTTAGGTTAGGTTAGGTTAGGTTAGGTTAGGTTAGGTTAGGTTAGGTTAGGTTAGGTTAGGTTAGGTTAGGTTAGGTTAGGTTAGGTTAGGTTAGGTTAGGTTAGGTTAGGTTAGGTTAGGTTAGGTTAGGTTAGGTTAGGTTAGGTTAGGTTAGGTTAGGTTAGGTTAGGTTAGGTTAGGTTAGGTTAGGTTAGGTTAGGTTAGGTTAGGTTAGGTTAGGTTAGGTTAGGTTAGGTTAGGTTAGGTTAGGTTAGGTTAGGTTAGGTTAGGTTAGGTTAGGTTAGGTTAGGTTAGGTTAGGTTAGGTTAGGTTAGGTTAGGTTAGGTTAGGTTAGGTTAGGTTAGGTTAGGTTAGGTTAGGTTAGGTTAGGTTAGGTTAGGTTAGGTTAGGTTAGGTTAGGTTAGGTTAGGTTAGGTTAGGTTAGGTTAGGTTAGGTTAGGTTAGGTTAGGTTAGGTTAGGTTAGGTTAGGTTAGGTTAGGTTAGGTTAGGTTAGGTTAGGTTAGGTTAGGTTAGGTTAGGTTAGGTTAGGTTAGGTTAGGTTAGGTTAGGTTAGGTTAGGTTAGGTTAGGTTAGGTTAGGTTAGGTTAGGTTAGGTTAGGTTAGGTTAGGTTAGGTTAGGTTAGGTTAGGTTAGGTTAGGTTAGGTTAGGTTAGGTTAGGTTAGGTTAGGTTAGGTTAGGTTAGGTTAGGTTAGGTTAGGTTAGGTTAGGTTAGGTTAGGTTAGGTTAGGTTAGGTTAGGTTAGGTTAGGTTAGGTTAGGTTAGGTTAGGTTAGGTTAGGTTAGGTTAGGTTAGGTTAGGTTAGGTTAGGTTAGGTTAGGTTAGGTTAGGTTAGGTTAGGTTAGGTTAGGTTAGGTTAGGTTAGGTTAGGTTAGGTTAGGTTAGGTTAGGTTAGGTTAGGTTAGGTTAGGTTAGGTTAGGTTAGGTTAGGTTAGGTTAGGTTAGGTTAGGTTAGGTTAGGTTAGGTTAGGTTAGGTTAGGTTAGGTTAGGTTAGGTTAGGTTAGGTTAGGTTAGGTTAGGTTAGGTTAGGTTAGGTTAGGTTAGGTTAGGTTAGGTTAGGTTAGGTTAGGTTAGGTTAGGTTAGGTTAGGTTAGGTTAGGTTAGGTTAGGTTAGGTTAGGTTAGGTTAGGTTAGGTTAGGTTAGGTTAGGTTAGGTTAGGTTAGGTTAGGTTAGGTTAGGTTAGGTTAGGTTAGGTTAGGTTAGGTTAGGTTAGGTTAGGTTAGGTTAGGTTAGGTTAGGTTAGGTTAGGTTAGGTTAGGTTAGGTTAGGTTAGGTTAGGTTAGGTTAGGTTAGGTTAGGTTAGGTTAGGTTAGGTTAGGTTAGGTTAGGTTAGGTTAGGTTAGGTTAGGTTAGGTTAGGTTAGGTTAGGTTAGGTTAGGTTAGGTTAGGTTAGGTTAGGTTAGGTTAGGTTAGGTTAGGTTAGGTTAGGTTAGGTTAGGTTAGGTTAGGTTAGGTTAGGTTAGGTTAGGTTAGGTTAGGTTAGGTTAGGTTAGGTTAGGTTAGGTTAGGTTAGGTTAGGTTAGGTTAGGTTAGGTTAGGTTAGGTTAGGTTAGGTTAGGTTAGGTTAGGTTAGGTTAGGTTAGGTTAGGTTAGGTTAGGTTAGGTTAGGTTAGGTTAGGTTAGGTTAGGTTAGGTTAGGTTAGGTTAGGTTAGGTTAGGTTAGGTTAGGTTAGGTTAGGTTAGGTTAGGTTAGGTTAGGTTAGGTTAGGTTAGGTTAGGTTAGGTTAGGTTAGGTTAGGTTAGGTTAGGTTAGGTTAGGTTAGGTTAGGTTAGGTTAGGTTAGGTTAGGTTAGGTTAGGTTAGGTTAGGTTAGGTTAGGTTAGGTTAGGTTAGGTTAGGTTAGGTTAGGTTAGGTTAGGTTAGGTTAGGTTAGGTTAGGTTAGGTTAGGTTAGGTTAGGTTAGGTTAGGTTAGGTTAGGTTAGGTTAGGTTAGGTTAGGTTAGGTTAGGTTAGGTTAGGTTAGGTTAGGTTAGGTTAGGTTAGGTTAGGTTAGGTTAGGTTAGGTTAGGTTAGGTTAGGTTAGGTTAGGTTAGGTTAGGTTAGGTTAGGTTAGGTTAGGTTAGGTTAGGTTAGGTTAGGTTAGGTTAGGTTAGGTTAGGTTAGGTTAGGTTAGGTTAGGTTAGGTTAGGTTAGGTTAGGTTAGGTTAGGTTAGGTTAGGTTAGGTTAGGTTAGGTTAGGTTAGGTTAGGTTAGGTTAGGTTAGGTTAGGTTAGGTTAGGTTAGGTTAGGTTAGGTTAGGTTAGGTTAGGTTAGGTTAGGTTAGGTTAGGTTAGGTTAGGTTAGGTTAGGTTAGGTTAGGTTAGGTTAGGTTAGGTTAGGTTAGGTTAGGTTAGGTTAGGTTAGGTTAGGTTAGGTTAGGTTAGGTTAGGTTAGGTTAGGTTAGGTTAGGTTAGGTTAGGTTAGGTTAGGTTAGGTTAGGTTAGGTTAGGTTAGGTTAGGTTAGGTTAGGTTAGGTTAGGTTAGGTTAGGTTAGGTTAGGTTAGGTTAGGTTAGGTTAGGTTAGGTTAGGTTAGGTTAGGTTAGGTTAGGTTAGGTTAGGTTAGGTTAGGTTAGGTTAGGTTAGGTTAGGTTAGGTTAGGTTAGGTTAGGTTAGGTTAGGTTAGGTTAGGTTAGGTTAGGTTAGGTTAGGTTAGGTTAGGTTAGGTTAGGTTAGGTTAGGTTAGGTTAGGTTAGGTTAGGTTAGGTTAGGTTAGGTTAGGTTAGGTTAGGTTAGGTTAGGTTAGGTTAGGTTAGGTTAGGTTAGGTTAGGTTAGGTTAGGTTAGGTTAGGTTAGGTTAGGTTAGGTTAGGTTAGGTTAGGTTAGGTTAGGTTAGGTTAGGTTAGGTTAGGTTAGGTTAGGTTAGGTTAGGTTAGGTTAGGTTAGGTTAGGTTAGGTTAGGTTAGGTTAGGTTAGGTTAGGTTAGGTTAGGTTAGGTTAGGTTAGGTTAGGTTAGGTTAGGTTAGGTTAGGTTAGGTTAGGTTAGGTTAGGTTAGGTTAGGTTAGGTTAGGTTAGGTTAGGTTAGGTTAGGTTAGGTTAGGTTAGGTTAGGTTAGGTTAGGTTAGGTTAGGTTAGGTTAGGTTAGGTTAGGTTAGGTTAGGTTAGGTTAGGTTAGGTTAGGTTAGGTTAGGTTAGGTTAGGTTAGGTTAGGTTAGGTTAGGTTAGGTTAGGTTAGGTTAGGTTAGGTTAGGTTAGGTTAGGTTAGGTTAGGTTAGGTTAGGTTAGGTTAGGTTAGGTTAGGTTAGGTTAGGTTAGGTTAGGTTAGGTTAGGTTAGGTTAGGTTAGGTTAGGTTAGGTTAGGTTAGGTTAGGTTAGGTTAGGTTAGGTTAGGTTAGGTTAGGTTAGGTTAGGTTAGGTTAGGTTAGGTTAGGTTAGGTTAGGTTAGGTTAGGTTAGGTTAGGTTAGGTTAGGTTAGGTTAGGTTAGGTTAGGTTAGGTTAGGTTAGGTTAGGTTAGGTTAGGTTAGGTTAGGTTAGGTTAGGTTAGGTTAGGTTAGGTTAGGTTAGGTTAGGTTAGGTTAGGTTAGGTTAGGTTAGGTTAGGTTAGGTTAGGTTAGGTTAGGTTAGGTTAGGTTAGGTTAGGTTAGGTTAGGTTAGGTTAGGTTAGGTTAGGTTAGGTTAGGTTAGGTTAGGTTAGGTTAGGTTAGGTTAGGTTAGGTTAGGTTAGGTTAGGTTAGGTTAGGTTAGGTTAGGTTAGGTTAGGTTAGGTTAGGTTAGGTTAGGTTAGGTTAGGTTAGGTTAGGTTAGGTTAGGTTAGGTTAGGTTAGGTTAGGTTAGGTTAGGTTAGGTTAGGTTAGGTTAGGTTAGGTTAGGTTAGGTTAGGTTAGGTTAGGTTAGGTTAGGTTAGGTTAGGTTAGGTTAGGTTAGGTTAGGTTAGGTTAGGTTAGGTTAGGTTAGGTTAGGTTAGGTTAGGTTAGGTTAGGTTAGGTTAGGTTAGGTTAGGTTAGGTTAGGTTAGGTTAGGTTAGGTTAGGTTAGGTTAGGTTAGGTTAGGTTAGGTTAGGTTAGGTTAGGTTAGGTTAGGTTAGGTTAGGTTAGGTTAGGTTAGGTTAGGTTAGGTTAGGTTAGGTTAGGTTAGGTTAGGTTAGGTTAGGTTAGGTTAGGTTAGGTTAGGTTAGGTTAGGTTAGGTTAGGTTAGGTTAGGTTAGGTTAGGTTAGGTTAGGTTAGGTTAGGTTAGGTTAGGTTAGGTTAGGTTAGGTTAGGTTAGGTTAGGTTAGGTTAGGTTAGGTTAGGTTAGGTTAGGTTAGGTTAGGTTAGGTTAGGTTAGGTTAGGTTAGGTTAGGTTAGGTTAGGTTAGGTTAGGTTAGGTTAGGTTAGGTTAGGTTAGGTTAGGTTAGGTTAGGTTAGGTTAGGTTAGGTTAGGTTAGGTTAGGTTAGGTTAGGTTAGGTTAGGTTAGGTTAGGTTAGGTTAGGTTAGGTTAGGTTAGGTTAGGTTAGGTTAGGTTAGGTTAGGTTAGGTTAGGTTAGGTTAGGTTAGGTTAGGTTAGGTTAGGTTAGGTTAGGTTAGGTTAGGTTAGGTTAGGTTAGGTTAGGTTAGGTTAGGTTAGGTTAGGTTAGGTTAGGTTAGGTTAGGTTAGGTTAGGTTAGGTTAGGTTAGGTTAGGTTAGGTTAGGTTAGGTTAGGTTAGGTTAGGTTAGGTTAGGTTAGGTTAGGTTAGGTTAGGTTAGGTTAGGTTAGGTTAGGTTAGGTTAGGTTAGGTTAGGTTAGGTTAGGTTAGGTTAGGTTAGGTTAGGTTAGGTTAGGTTAGGTTAGGTTAGGTTAGGTTAGGTTAGGTTAGGTTAGGTTAGGTTAGGTTAGGTTAGGTTAGGTTAGGTTAGGTTAGGTTAGGTTAGGTTAGGTTAGGTTAGGTTAGGTTAGGTTAGGTTAGGTTAGGTTAGGTTAGGTTAGGTTAGGTTAGGTTAGGTTAGGTTAGGTTAGGTTAGGTTAGGTTAGGTTAGGTTAGGTTAGGTTAGGTTAGGTTAGGTTAGGTTAGGTTAGGTTAGGTTAGGTTAGGTTAGGTTAGGTTAGGTTAGGTTAGGTTAGGTTAGGTTAGGTTAGGTTAGGTTAGGTTAGGTTAGGTTAGGTTAGGTTAGGTTAGGTTAGGTTAGGTTAGGTTAGGTTAGGTTAGGTTAGGTTAGGTTAGGTTAGGTTAGGTTAGGTTAGGATAGGTTAGGTTAGGTTAGGTTAGGTTAGGTTAGGTTAGGTTAGGTTAGGTTAGGTTAGGTTAGGTTAGGTTAGGTTAGGTTAGGTTAGGTTAGGTTAGGTTAGGTTAGGTTAGGTTAGGTTAGGTTAGGTTAGGTTAGGTTAGGTTAGGTTAGGTTAGGTTAGGTTAGGTTAGGTTAGGTTAGGTTAGGTTAGGTTAGGTTAGGTTAGGTTAGGTTAGGTTAGGTTAGGTTAGGTTAGGTTAGGTTAGGTTAGGTTAGGTTAGGTTAGGTTAGGTTAGGTTAGGTTAGGTTAGGTTAGGTTAGGTTAGGTTAGGTTAGGTTAGGTTAGGTTAGGTTAGGTTAGGTTAGGTTAGGTTAGGTTAGGTTAGGTTAGGTTAGGTTAGGTTAGGTTAGGTTAGGTTAGGTTAGGTTAGGTTAGGTTACGGTTAGGTTAGGTTAGGTTAGGTTAGGTTAGGTTAGGTTAGGTTAGGTTAGGTTAGGTTAGGTTAGGTTAGGTTAGGTTAGGTTAGGTTAGGTTAGGTTAGGTTAGGTTAGGTTAGGTTAGGTTAGGTTAGGTTAGGTTAGGTTAGGTTAGGTTAGGTTAGGTTAGGTTAGGTTAGGTTAGGTTAGGTTAGGTTAGGTTAGGTTAGGTTAGGTTAGGTTAGGTTAGGTTAGGTTAGGTTAGGTTAGGTTAGGTTAGGTTAGGTTAGGTTAGGTTAGGTTAGGTTAGGTTAGGTTAGGTTAGGTTAGGTTAGGTTAGGTTAGGTTAGGTTAGGTTAGGTTAGGTTAGGTTAGGTTAGGTTAGGTTAGGTTAGGTTAGGTTAGGTTAGGTTAGGTTAGGTTAGGTTAGGTTAGGTTAGGTTAGGTTAGGTTAGGTTAGGTTAGGTTAGGTTAGGTTAGGTTAGGTTAGGTTAGGTTAGGTTAGGTTAGGTTAGGTTAGGTTAGGTTAGGTTAGGTTAGGTTAGGTTAGGTTAGGTTAGGTTAGGTTAGGTTAGGTTAGGTTAGGTTAGGTTAGGTTAGGTTAGGTTAGGTTAGGTTAGGTTAGGTTAGGTTAGGTTAGGTTAGGTTAGGTTAGGTTAGGTTAGGTTAGGTTAGGTTAGGTTAGGTTAGGTTAGGTTAGGTTAGGTTAGGTTAGGTTAGGTTAGGTTAGGTTAGGTTAGGTTAGGTTAGGTTAGGTTAGGTTAGGTTAGGTTAGGTTAGGTTAGGTTAGGTTAGGTTAGGTTAGGTTAGGTTAGGTTAGGTTAGGTTAGGTTAGGTTAGGTTAGGTTAGGTTAGGTTAGGTTAGGTTAGGTTAGGTTAGGTTAGGTTAGGTTAGGTTAGGTTAGGTTAGGTTAGGTTAGGTTAGGTTAGGTTAGGTTAGGTTAGGTTAGGTTAGGTTAGGTTAGGTTAGGTTAGGTTAGGTTAGGTTAGGTTAGGTTAGGTTAGGTTAGGTTAGGTTAGGTTAGGTTAGGTTAGGTTAGGTTAGGTTAGGTTAGGTTAGGTTAGGTTAGGTTAGGTTAGGTTAGGTTAGGTTAGGTTAGGTTAGGTTAGGTTAGGTTAGGTTAGGTTAGGTTAGGTTAGGTTAGGTTAGGTTAGGTTAGGTTAGGTTAGGTTAGGTTAGGTTAGGTTAGGTTAGGTTAGGTTAGGTTAGGTTAGGTTAGGTTAGGTTAGGTTAGGTT
>OU452291.1:17800000-17995000 GCA_911728535.1 Pammene fasciana | reverse complement strand
CTAACCTAACCTAACCTAACCTAACCTAACCTAACCTAACCTAACCTAACCTAACCTAACCTAACCTAACCTAACCTAACCTAACCTAACCTAACCTAACCTAACCTAACCTAACCTAACCTAACCTAACCTAACCTAACCTAACCTAACCTAACCTAACCTAACCTAACCTAACCTAACCTAACCTAACCTAACCTAACCTAACCTAACCTAACCTAACCTAACCTAACCTAACCTAACCTAACCTAACCTAACCTAACCTAACCTAACCTAACCTAACCTAACCTAACCTAACCTAACCTAACCTAACCTAACCTAACCTAACCTAACCTAACCTAACCTAACCTAACCTAACCTAACCTAACCTAACCTAACCTAACCTAACCTAACCTAACCTAACCTAACCTAACCTAACCTAACCTAACCTAACCTAACCTAACCTAACCTAACCTAACCTAACCTAACCTAACCTAACCTAACCTAACCTAACCTAACCTAACCTAACCTAACCTAACCTAACCTAACCTAACCTAACCTAACCTAACCTAACCTAACCTAACCTAACCTAACCTAACCTAACCTAACCTAACCTAACCTAACCTAACCTAACCTAACCTAACCTAACCTAACCTAACCTAACCTAACCTAACCTAACCTAACCTAACCTAACCTAACCTAACCTAACCTAACCTAACCTAACCTAACCTAACCTACCTAACCTAACCCTAACCTAACCTAACCTAACCTAACCTAACCTAACCTAACCTAACCTAACCTAACCTAACCTAACCTAACCTAACCTAACCTAACCTAACCTAACCTAACCTAACCTAACCTAACCTAACCTAACCTAACCTAACCTAACCTAACCTAACCTAACCTAACCTAACCTAACCTAACCGGGGTGCAGGGCTGGTAGACCTCCTCGTGGTGCACCCTGGGAGGGGGAGGATAGCCGCTCAGTTGCGCGTTTGCTATTCTCCCTCTGCTAACTACCAGTCACAGAAGTGGTTGCAGTCGAGCTTGCTCCTGCGTGGGCTTAAGTGCCGTGTTCCTCAACCCAAAACCAAAACCCCCATCCTCTCATTAGTAGTGGTACTACTAACAAGCACATCATCGCCATCAACATAATGCGCCGTTGAGCCACCGCGTTGGTGCGCTATTGCGCTGCCGCGGTGGCCCGACGGAATGCTGGCGCAAACTGCCGGCAATCGTCGGCAGATACCCTCAAAACACTCCCCCCATTCACTTCCAAATATAAACCCCCATACACTATCTACTATTTACCCCCATACGCTCCCAAATATAAACCCCCAACGTACTAAATACCAACCCCATTCACTCCCATATACCATACACTCACATTAACCAAGCTCCCACTCTTAACCATCCCAAAAACAACAAACCCCAAAACACTTATTTTTTAGTAAATTAAGGAATTTACTAAGTAACGCCACAGCTCCAATTCCACTTTGCACCGCCGGGCCACCGCGCCGGTGCGCCTATGCAACGTAGCGGTGGACCGACGGCTCGCTGGAGCAAACTGCCAAGCAGTCCCCCAAAAAAAACCCAACCCAAACCACTCCCTAAAACCCCCAAAAACTACATAACACACCGGAGGGCATTCGTATGAATGCCCTCCAAACCAATCGCTTTCTTTTTGTGGATAGCTGGTCGCCCGTATACCGATAGCGAGGGCCAGCTATCCCACAATCAAACACAAAAACACCCCAAATAAACTCCACACACACCCCCAACCAAACCAAAACCACACTCCACACGAAGCGGGGGAGGTTTTAGTCCGTAGGCGACTGGCGATGGCACTCCATCTCAGGGTGGAGTGCCATCGCCAATCGAGTCGGGCATGCGGTCGGGTACGGGCCCGGCCGTATCCTATGAGGATTTCCTCCCTCGCCGCCAAAAAAAAAAAAAAAAAAAAAAAACCTAACCTAACCTAACCTAACCTAACCTAACCTAACCTAACCTAACCTAACCGGGGTGCAGGGCTGGTAGACCTCCTCGTGGTGCACCCTGGGAGGGGGAGGATAGCCGCTCAGTTGCGCGTTTGCTATTCTCCCTCTGCTAACTACCAGCCACAGAAGTGGTTGCAGTCGAGCTTGCTCCTGCGTGGGCTTAAGTGCCGTGTCCCCCCAAACAAAAACAAAAACCCCAATCCTCTCTTTAGTAGTAATCTACTAACTATCACCACATTGCCATTAACATAATGCGCCGTCGAGCCACCGCGTTGGTGCGCTATTGCGCTGCCGCGGTGGCCCGACGGAATGCTGGCGCAAACTGTCGGCCGTCGCCGGCAGTAACCACCAACAACTCCCTCCCATACACTTCCAAATAATTCCATTAACTCCCAATTATCTACCCCCATACGCTTTCAAACTTCCTATCCTAAACCATCAACACCCCCAATCACTAAATCTCCCTATCTCTAAATCTACCTCCAATCACTTATCAACCCCAAAAACCCAACCACTAAATCACCCCCAAACAATTAATCATTTAGTAAATTAAGTAAGAATTTACTAACTAACGCCAAAGCGCCATTAACTCACTGCACCGCCGAGCTACCGCGCCGGTGCGCCTCTGCACCGTAGCGGTGGCCTGACGGCTCGCTGGCGCATCCCCCAAAAAACCACCCCAAACCACTCATAAATCCCAAAAAACTTACACCAACACACCGGAGGGCATTCGCAAGACTTCCCTCCAACCAACCGCTCTTTGTGGATAGCTGGTCGCCCGTATACCGATAGCGAGGGCCAGCTATCCCACAATCAAACACAAAAACACCCCAAATAAACTCCACACACACCCCCAACCAAACCAAAAACACACTCCACACGAAGCGGGGGAGGTTTTAGTCCGTAGGCGACTGGCGATGGCACTGCATCTCAGGGTGGAGTGCCATCGCCAATCGAGTCGGGCATGCGGTCGGGTACGGGCCCGGCCGTATCCTATGAGGATTTCCTCCCTCGCCACAAAAAAAAAAAAAAAAAAAAAAAAAAAACCTAACCTAACCTAACCTAACCTAACCTAACCTAACCTAACCTAACCTAACCTAACCTAACCTAACCTAACCTAACCTAACCTAACCTAACCTAACCTAACCTAACCTAACCTAACCTAACCTAACCTAACCTAACCTAACCTAACCTAACCTAACCTAACCTAACCTAACCTAACCTAACCTAACCTAACCTAACCTAACCTAACCTAACCTAACCTAACCTAACCTAACCTAACCTAACCTAACCGGGGTGCAGGGCTGGTAGACCTCCTCGTGGTGCACCCTGGGAGGGGGAGGATAGCCGCTCAGTTGCGCGTTTGCTATTCTCCCTCTGCTAACTACCAGCCACAGAAGTGGTTGCAGTCGAGCTTGCTCCTGCGTGGGCTTAAGTGCCGTGTCCCCCCAAACAAAAACAAAAACTCCCATCCTCTCTTTAGTAGTAATCTACTAACTATCACCACATCGCCATTAACATAATGCGCCGTCGAGCCACCGCGTTGGTGCGCTATTGCGCTGCCGCGGTGGCCCGACGGAATGCTGGCGCAAACTGTCGGCCGTCGCCGGCAGTAACCACCAACAACTCCCCCCCATACACTTCCAAATATTTCCATTAACTCCCAATTATCTACCCTTATACGCTTTCAAACTTCCTATCCTAAACCATCAACACCCCCAATCACTAAATTTCCCTATCTCTAAATCTACCTCCAATCACTTATCAACCCCAAAAACCCAACCACTAAATCACCCCCAAACAATTAATCATTTAGTAAATTAAGTAAGAATTTACTAACTAACGCCAAAGCGCCATTAACTCACTGCACCGCCGGGCTACCGCGCCGGTGCGCCTTTGCACCGTAGCGGTGGCCTGACGGCTCGCTGGCGCATCCCCCAAAAAACCACCCCAAACCACTCATAAATCCCAAAAAACTTACACCAACACACCGGAGGGCATTCGCAAGACTTCCCTCCAACCAACCGCTCTTTGTGGATAGCTGGTCGCCCGTATACCGATAGCGAGGGCCAGCTATCCCACAATCAAACACAAAAACACCCCAAATAAACTCCACACACACCCCCAACCAAACCAAAAACACACTCCACACGAAGCGGGGGAGGTTTTAGTCCGTAGGCGACTGGCGATGGTACTCCATCTCAGGGTGGAGTGCCATCGCCAATCGAGTCGGGCATGCGGTCGGGTACGGGCCCGGCCGTATCCTATGAGGATTTCCTCCCTCGCCGCCAAAAAAAAAAAAAAAAAAAAAAAAACCTAACCTAACCTAACCTAACCTAACCTAACCTAACCTAACCTAACCTAACCTAACCTAACCTAACCTAACCTAACCTAACCTAACCTAACCTAACCTAACCTAACCTAACCTAACCTAACCTAACCTAACCTAACCTAACCTAACCTAACCTAACCTAACCTAACCTAACCTAACCTAACCTAACCTAACCTAACCTAACCTAACCTAACCTAACCTAACCTAACCTAACCTAACCTAACCTAACCTAACTCTGAACCTAACCTAACTCTGAACCTAACCTAACTCTGAACCTAACCTAACTCTGAACCTAACCTAACTCTGAACCTAACCTAACTCTGAACCTAACCTAACTCTGAACCTAACCTAACTCTGAACCTAACCTAACTCTGAACCTAACCTAACTCTGAACCTAACCTAACTCTGAACCTAACCTAACTCTGAACCTAACCTAACTCTGAACCTAACCTAACTCTGAACCTAACCTAACTCTGAACCTAACCTAACTCTGAACCTAACCTAACTCTGAACCTAACCTAACTCTGAACCTAACCTAACTCTGAACCTAACCTAACTCTGAACCTAACCTAACTCTGAACCTAACCTAACTCTGAACCTAACCTAACTCTGAACCTAACCTAACTCTGAACCTAACCTAACTCTGAACCTAACCTAACTCTGAACCTAACCTAACTCTGAACCTAACCTAACTCTGAACCTAACCTAACTCTGAACCTAACCTAACTCTGAACCTAACCTAACTCTGAACCTAACCTAACTCTGAACCTAACCTAACTCTGAACCTAACCTAACTCTGAACCTAACCTAACTCTGAACCTAACCTAACCTAACCTAACCTAACTCTGAACCTAACCTAACTCTGAACCTAACCTAACTCTGAACCTAACCTAACTCTGAACCTAACCTAACTCTGAACCTAACCTAACTCTGAACCTAACCTAACTCTGAACCTAACCTAACTCTGAACCTAACCTAACTCTGAACCTAACCTAACTCTGAACCTAACCTAACTCTGAACCTAACCTAACTCTGAACCTAACCTAACTCTGAACCTAACCTAACTCTGAACCTAACCTAACTCTGAACCTAACCTAACTCTGAACCTAACCTAACTCTGAACCTAACCTAACTCTGAACCTAACCTAACTCTGAACCTAACCTAACTCTGAACCTAACCTAACTCTGAACCTAACCTAACTCTGAACCTAACCTAACTCTGAACCTAACCTAACTCTGAACCTAACCTAACTCTGAACCTAACCTAACTCTGAACCTAACCTAACTCTGAACCTAACCTAACTCTGAACCTAACCTAACTCTGAACCTAACCTAACTCTGAACCTAACCTAACTCTGAACCTAACCTAACTCTGAACCTAACCTAACTCTGAACCTAACCTAACTCTGAACCTAACCTAACTCCGAACCGAACCTTACCTAACCAGTCAACTAATCAGAGAACTACACTTTCCGGACAAAAATCTTAACAGCGCGATCTATTATACCACGGTCTGATGGTGTGCGCCATCTACCGGTTTTTCTGTCAACTGTCTATATATAAGGGGTACACGGAAAGAACATTTCTAGTCACTTTGGCAACATTTGGAGTTGTAGCGGTTTTAAAGTTTGGAACAGAGATGTCACGAATGTCGTTTTTCTTACATTCGCGGATGCGAATGCGAATGTGAATATTCTGGATGCGAATGTCCGAATGCAAATGCGAATACGAATGTAACGGAGTAGATTCAAAAAAGTTAATCTTGCTTATCATTTTTATGCTTCCATAGTTCATAAATACAGAACATGATATGTGATGGAGTCCTATATTATTGATCAAAAGGAGACAAAGTGATACCGTCGTTTTCACTTCCTGTGTGTGAGCAAGCATATGACCATCGGCCGGGTCGGCGCGGTCAAATCAGGATGCGTTCTGCCCACATTCGCATTCGGGAAGTATTCGCATCATTTCATCAAATCTCAGTTCACACCCAGGAGAAGACGTAAAATTATGTACGCACCACGGGCGGTAATAAAGAAGGCCTCAAATCGCTTGTATACCCGCGATCTGAGCCGGGTTATAATATTATTTTGTGGTAAATCTTACCAAAGGCATAATTTATGGAGTTAACTAGATAATCTCTGCTTTTATGAACATTTGCCATGGGGCTTAACAATAATACTATTCATTATACTCTATGGGCTTATCTTTGTATCAACAGCATTGTGTGGCGCCCGTTATAAATGGTTTGATGTAGGGATATTACTAAGCTACGTCTTCGGTTCCAAAGCATCGAAACTTCAGATTTGTTATATACCTCCAATTTCGGTTTCGGTTTTGATTATTTTGAACGAAAGTCATACCGAAAGTCGAAATGCATAATCATAATCAAATCACACTTTATGTCTCAACTATCTATTTTTTTAGCTTCATATTCGAATATCGAACTTAAATAATAGAGTCAAGTACATAGAAATCTGAATTATAAAGAGAAGTGGTTTGACAGCTGCAAGCTTGTCTCTGAATCTTGATCGAGGCGATCAAGAAACGTGATCATATATTGTCAGTTGCATGACAACCAATATGGTATAAATAGCAAAATAAAATGCCGATTTGTGCCATAATTACGTGTAAAAACCGCAGTACGACTGTGAATTTGCGAAACTGTGACGTTAGTTATCACTGGAAAGACTAATTACTATTTATTTAAATAAAGATAAGAGCGAAAAATATTAAAATACGTTTTCCATTGCTTGGCATTCAAATGACATCGATTGCTTGTTTTGTGTACATTCCCCTTTGATGTTATCGAGGCTACCACGCAATGGACAATAAACATGTGGAATATGACAGTACTCGCAAAATTGAAATAACGTGTCAAAATATTGTCAGTGATGAACGAAATAGAGCTGCGAATAAGTCGATATGTTTAATTGTAATGTATCGATATTTTGGTGTACTAAAATAACATATATGTAATTGTGACCATTTCAAGTCAAAGGTAGAATCATTGTCAGTTGTTAATAAAGTTTATTTCTAAATGAACTTTTAAGACATTAACGCCTTATTGACAACCGATAATTATGTAGGTAACTACCTTTGACTTGAAAACGTCACAATTATGTACGAATACGTAATTGATTTTAAATCACTTCACGTGTCGTTTCCGTGACTATAGTATTTGTTGGTCACATTTTTTATGCTTTCTACCGGATGAGACCATATATTTTAGATACATTTTTGCGATAAGATGATATTTTAGGATTAATAGGTTGTCAGACACAGGTAGAATAAATATGATAATTACTTAAATCAGTGAAGATAGTGCTAACAAGGAAAATAGTTAGCATTATACATTCTGCAGGGGACTTCAGTTTTGAAGTTTAGGTAAAAATTTTAAATATGTAGTCAGATCATGTCAGATGTACATAATTAATGAGTAAATTCACCGGGGTGTGATTTTCATTAAATATAAAATAATACTTACCTTAGATCCTACACGAAGGCCGCAAATATATGTGATACGCTCTTATTTGTAGGTCTTCGTGTAGGAAGATACTATTGGTGCTGACTGTACCTACCTACTCAATTAATTTCAAAGTAAACAAGATTTGTTATATTATCACTGCATGCGGCTGTACTCACTTGTGTTTAGTCACACACAACACAAGTGAGTACAGCCGCATGCAGTGATAATAGTGTTAATATGTCTCACGAAAGTTTAAATTCAATATTTGTTATATTGTAATTTTTTTATAACATTAGTGAAAATCGTCGTTTGACACACTAGCGGATATGTTTTTTTTTACCATTTTCACTCGTCTTCGGTCTCGACATCTCAGGACTTGTGAAGTAAAGATAAATGTCATGCTCTACATACTTAACTTAACTACTACTACTACTAGACGAGATACGTACTGTACGTATGTTTACACTTTATTTTACACAAAAGAAGTAAGAATACAAACATGATGTAGGAAAGAAACAAAGTAGGTACAAAGGCGAACTTATAGATTCTAGTTAACCTTAGTAGGAGATAGTTTCAAAGTCGAAGTAAGTCTATAAAATTTGGTATCGATAGAAAATATTTTTGCACTTCCCATCTCTATCGAATGAATGAATGGAAGAATGAAGGTTTGAATGTTTGTCAAAGTTCCATTTAAAGTAAAAAGTCGTATGTGATAAAAATATCGTATGAAGATATGACTTTTTGGCTCAAGGAGGTACGAACACAAACACGGAAGCGTTCGTTGACATGGTTATTGTGTAATTATAATCCATGTATCTTGTATGTGCACCAACCACAGTATAAGACTCCACGTAGTGGGCTTGATCTATGTGTGTGTAACCCTAATACATACAATATTATATATGTAGATGAAATACACACTTGTTTGACCGTGGCGACACTGGTTTCGGTACTAAATCGCGATGAGACCGTGTCTCTATTAATGCACGTCACAATCGACGCTAATTATACGGCGAAATGTTAACTGTTCAAAAACGTTTTGGTTAAAACACTAATCAATACGGAAAGTTTATTGTCTTCGGTTCCGGTTCCAATTCCAACTTCAGTTTTGGTTCCGTTGAACATAATTAACTTAGCGACAAGCGGAACAGAGACCTTCTTGAACTATACTTACGCCGTGCGCCGTGTTAGCTTTTGATAGAGATAGTGGGATCAGCGTTGCCAGATGGTCACAAAAGTCACATTTTTCGTGACTTTTGGCCCTCTCGTGTGACATGTGCGTGACTTGTGATTTAAAAGCAATTTTCGTGACTTTTTAAGCAAATCCAAAATTTTAACCGATTTATTTTTTGTGACGCATATTTTTAAGGATAGCATAAAAAAATTGGTAACTTCTTGTAATTCCCGTCACTCAACCAATTTCAAATGTGCGCCCTACTGGCTACCTACATTTGCGAGTTAATGTGCGAATAATTCATGTCGGTCGTGTTTTTCCTAGACTGTCGACTACTGTCCCGCAATACCTACGGGTTAGCTGTTATTTATTCCAGATAAGTACTAAAATGACAGTTCGATTGCACCTCTGCAAGTGTAATCTGCCTGGTGCACTAAACGAAAATTGAAATTTGAAAATTGACGATCTGCCTCTCTATCGCTCTTGGCAATTCTAGTGAGAGTAGTGAGACATAAATGATGAACGGACGAAGAGTTCGCGGTCAAAGGCCTAGTTTTGTAGGTAATAAGTATATACATAGGTTTATATTTAGGCGTAACACACACACACTTGAACGGAATTCAGTTATCATTGGAAAAAAATCATCGCGCGGTATTCAGCCGTAAATCAGTTGATAAGTGTGTGGTGACTCTAAGTCAGATTTGTAGCAGGTCGGGCTCTCATTTTAGTATCTGGAGTAAAAAAAAACAAACACCTATTATTAGGACACATATTCAGGACAGGACAGCCTGGCTGCCTATGGCGCCATTGCAAAATTGGAAAAATAGGCAACAAGGTCGATTTGCCATTGAAATATTAACAGTATAAGGGTCACCACATACCTAGCGGTTTTCCTCGCGGAATTAGCGGAAGTAGCGGAAATTTGTCTATGGTAGCGGAAATTTGTCTATGGTAGCAGATTTTTTGTATGGAAGCCATAGACAAATTTTCGCTACCATAGACAAATTAAGCATTTTGTCTATGAATTTCCGCTACTTCCGCTAGTTCCGCGAGGAAAACCGCTTGTGTGTGGTGACCCTAAAAGAGAAAAAATGGTTTGTTGGTCTTCAACACACAAAAAGCAAAAATGTGACTTTGGCCGCAAAAACGTGACTTTTTGGGAGTCAAACTGTAACTTTTGACCCAAGAGCCCTGGCAACACTGAGTGGGATTTCCTTTTTTCACTATGCCGAACAAAAGAGTTGCCAAGTGCAAATAGTGCAATTGACGCCTGCCTTCCATCTTAATTTTAGCCAATTCGACCTATTTATATAGGATGTGACGTGAGAACGAGGCGGAATGACAAAAAAATGGGGGGCGCAAGCATTTTGAATGCGCTGGATCAGTCGCTGCGTTTGGGCCAACAAGCGCCATTTTTAGCTCTGTGGAGCCAACAACCAAGGGCCATATATTATACAATGACTACGTAATTTAAGTGGGACAAAATTAATGACTCACAGAGCCGAATGCGGAGATCAGTGCTTAAATAATACCTTATGTTGTACATAATCTTGAGGCGCCAAAAATAATTTTTAACATTATTTAGAACGTGGTTATCAACAACAAACCTAGGTTGCGAGCCTCTGTAATATACTCGATCTGCCTATCTTTTAACATACAGTATGCAGTATAGGTACCTATGACCTAGTACCCGCGCCCTTATCCTGAGCGGATAATATATTGTCAACGACATGTGAAAAGAGCTGTGGTTGTTCCCGTCCCTTCCAAAAACCAGACTGCTTAGTGGGTAAGATATTGTTAACCTCTAAATAGTCTGTGAGTTGCCCACAAACGAATTTTTCTAAAACTTTTGTGAGGCACGGGAGGATAACTGATAGTCCTTAGTTCAGAAACATTACATGGAGTAGGATTTTTTGGAAGAGGTTTTACCAAGTCTGTCTTTCATTAGTCAAAAAAGTTGACGCTAAAATCGACGCATTTATGATATCAATCCAAAACGGTCAGTATGGGGAAGTCATAAACTATGAGAGATTAGCCACATCTGTTCTTGGGAAACATGGCTTTAAATGTAATAATAATGACATTCAATATTTTTTAAATCTCTTATACATAACCGGGAATCGGAAGGCCTCAGATCGCAGGTTTATGGCCCTTACCTTCGGTTCGGGCCACAAATGCCAGCGTTCTGAGCCCTTCTTTATTTTACCGCCCTAGGTACGTTTATGTACTAATTGTTCATTTCTATCCCCTAAACATCTTGTTTAATTTTCGAACTCGCGGAGCGTAAGCGTAGTGAGTTCTTACAAACAACCCCAGACCGAATTGTCACCTGGCTATACTGGGAGGACGTCTCGGCATTTGGATAGTTTGTCCGATGATAACTTTAGTAACGTTTTTCTGATCTTTATGAAATTTCTTGGGGCTGTAGCAGAGATACATAAAATTTGTAAGTTCGTATAAGAGCAGGATCGATCAAGTTATACCTAACATTGCTTACGTTAACATTGTTTAAGTTGGTTATGGAGCTAAAAGGAGAAAACAAATCCTCCTTGGGGGTCTTGTTATATTGGTCTACTCGTTGCAAGTAAATCGCGAGTTCTCAGTTCGAGGCGGACTACTAGTTATTGTAATAAAAGGGAGGCCTTTGCCTAGCATTGGGACACTTAAACAGGCAAATAAAAAAAATGTTTTAAAGATTTCAAGTTAAAAAAAGCGAACATCCCTATCCCTCAGTGGTGGAAATAATGGAATTTTTCAAAACGCTGAAACTACTTTTATTGTAGGGTCGCTATGCCGGTTGGCGGACAGTTAAGGAAGTTGCTGACTTCAAACCCCTTAAAAAAATAGAAATTTACGATAAAATATGTTAATTTCTATACCAATACGTTAGAAATATAGTCTATTTGTAAAACAAATATGAATACTGGCTGCTTTGCTTGTAAGTTTTGATAAAATAAGCGATAAGTGAAAAAATACCCGAAATGCCGGTTTGCGGACAGTTTTTTCAGTATGCGGACACTAAGTGCTAGTTGGCGGACATGCAGTTTTATGCAATAAAATTGCAACTGAACCAAGTTTTATCTGTTTACATTAGGCTTTAATATCAATGGTACTATCTGAACACCGTTTTTATCAAAATATAGTCTCTTCGCGGTCCTTACGACCTTTAAAAAGTAAGATTGTTTGTTTGAAAAAAACGTCGTTTAACTGACTATATCCAAAGTAATTCGCGTTAAAAGCGTTGATTAAACTTGATCTTCTTTGTTTTTTCCATACTTTATGGACGGTGAGTTCAAAAGTGGGGGGAGGGGGGTAATGAAATAAGATACACAAACCTATTATTTTGGAAACTAATCACTTAATCATTAAAAACTGTTAGCAATGTCGAAGCTTGTTTTATACTATGACGGTAAGAAATAAGCGTGCGGCTTGTCTAATGGTAAGCCGCTATCGTAGTCGATGGACGCTTATAACTCCAGTTGAGTAACAAGAAGCACGTTGCCGTCCAGTAAAAGAACAAGGATGTTGTGTAGATAGATTACACAACGGGACAAATATAGACCGCTCACAACGTACATACTGCATCGTTGGAAATTATATAAAAGACCTATGGAATGGTATACCACATATTGGTCAATCTTAGAAACTACATGAGAGATGCGGACTTAGTAACGCTCTTTAAGGAAAAGGTCAATTATAGATGACTGCTATATTTATGAAAAAATATAATCTTTTAGCATCGTTGGCCCTTGCCAGCCATTGGCATTCGCCAAGGTAAAAGTGATAAGACTGGAAATTTACATACATATGGCGGGAAAAAGTTGATAACTCAAGATATAAAAATTGAAGAAATCTGACCCTTATGATTTTTTTCAAGTTCAAATTTATTCAAGTTTTTGTCCTGACTTGTCAACTTCTCCTCGTCATGTACGGATTATTAAATAATATTAAATTTTAGTACACTGCTTCGGATAGGTTGTCTGAAATGTCTACCTATTCTACTATCTTTGATTCTTTCATGATAGGGCAGCCCACACTACAGTCACTCCCATACGTTTTTTGCGCCGCTGGTTGCGTCGGTCCAGCATTCCTAATTTTGACAATTTTTAACTCATGTCCACCGGGATAGAAAGGTTCTCGAGTGAACTGCATACCTAAGTACCTCAACAAGGGTTACTGAAGATCTGGTCAAGATCGTAAGGAACCGTTGGGTGAGGGCACAGCATGACCTATCATTGTTGAGATCCTTAGAAGTTTATGAGAGACCAATGTCTAGCAGTGGGCGTCGTTTAGACAATGTAATGATGGTGATAAATGATAATGATGAACTATCTTAACAATTAGAGAACACCGAACACACCGCAAAAGCAACGCATAGGTACTTTACTTCCTGTGCACATTTGTGTCTGGACCGGATGTCTAAACAAGAGATAAGTGTTTTATCACACAGAGAAGGCAAATGAGCATACAAACTACATAATTATTGATTTACTTTCCTAAAAATCCCACGTGTCCGCATACTGAAATCACATTTTACGTAGTCGCGGTTGATCGGACAAGAGTTTATAAGCGGATTAAAAATTAATTTTACTATCGATTTTAAACAAATTAAGTGGTCGCAAACTAAAAAATAAGTAGTTCGGCAACTAATATTAACATATTATAAGTATTTAAGTAGTCTTTTTAATTATGTGTCACACGAAGTGAAAATCAAAAATCGTTATAAGATGCCAGTAAGCGGACACGTGTCCGCCAACCGGGATACCTAACAAATTTGCATACCGGTTGCGCGGACAGTCAATATTTCTATAACTTTAGAAATATCATGAGAAAATCTCTGTAAATAATGTACATTGGTTCATAATTAACCGAACTAAATGCCTAACACAAATGTAACACGAATACAAAAGAAGAAACTTACGTTTATCCGCGCGCCTTGTTCCTAATTTATTCGTAAGATATCGACCATTTTGGTCACTACTGAGGAGGAGCGTATATAAACATTTTTTTTCTGGCTAAAGGATGCATCAATCGTTTTGAAGTGAATACATTATTATTGCATAACTATCTGAGTATCACCATACGAATTCATTTTATTACTAATAACAGCAGGAATCTTATTTTTCGCATTTTAAGAGAAGTTGTCGGCCATTTGTCCGGCTACCGGCACTGTCCGCGCTACCGGCACAATGACCCTACTTTTGTTGTAATCGTCTTACAATGTTTTAAGGCTCTATGCAATTATTCTAACTAAATACAAGACCTGATCATCAAGTAGTACAGACTTCATGATAATGTTATAACTTATAACGAGTTATTTTTTCGTAGGTACTACTCTGACTTAATCACTGCAGAGTATAATCGTTAACCAGACTATCAAGTGCGTTAACTAATGAGTTCACCGATTATTCGAAGATGGCTTGACGGATTTGGAAAATTCTTTTTTTGTTTGAAAGAGTATATATAATAACTCCAAAGTTGGTCCCATTGTCACAAGGTCCGGATCGATCTGATGATGCATTGCATTTTTTATCGAAACTACTGCACGTAAAATGAAGTCCGGACATGTTCCAAATGTCAGCTTTTATTTCTACGTCAAACTGTTTTGGAGAAAGTATCGTTTTACCAATTTCGACGACCGAATTAAGTGATTCCATAAGTGTTTTGTAAACCAAGTTGGTACGAAACACTAATATATAACTTGCCAAGTCGGACTATTAAATAGGAAATTAAATTTAAAAAAATTAAGCTATTGAATAACGTTACTTATGTTATGTATGACATAGGTACACAGTGATCTAAGGAGCTTTGAAAGAACTTGGTGTCCAGTTAAATCTAATTTTTTTAATTAAGAAGCGAAATCGCTTACGAACTTGGCATTCATAAGTACACTGACACTATTATGTGATTATGTTTTTGATGGGTTATTGTTATTTGTCTAACAGAGATTCGATTAAACAGCCGGAAACGGACAGTCGTAAAACTTATTTTTTAGTTATTATTTATGTTCAGTTCTGTGTAAAACATTTTTGTATTTCCTTTTCTTCCAATAACTAAACGAATTTACAGCATTAATTAATGCATACGAATCTGGCAGCCGTATCAGTCGTGCAAAGTAGAGCAATACCGGACATAGCGCAACAAATACAAACATAGATCAACTATTACGTGCTGAGGTTATTTAGCTGATTGTATTGTATTGGTTTTGTCGCGCGGATGCTCCGCCGAGCCGAGAGCAAGAGCAGAGAGACGTTTTAGTTTAGTATCTCGCGCTCCTCGCAACATGGCGGACGCGGCGCAGGCGCAGGCACCGGCGGCGGCGGCGCTGTCCTCTCTACTCGACGACATCGCGCGCGAGCAGGACTACCGCGACCACCGCGCAGCCGTCGCGCCGCTCTCCACCGGCGGCGGCAACTACACCTCCGAGCTCTTCCTCGTCAACATCAGCGCGCCCGGCAGGCCCGACCTGCGCCTATTCGCCAAGGTCGCCATTATCAACGGAAAAATGCGCGACGAAGCGCCCATAACAAAGTTCTACGAGACGGAAAGATTCGTCTACGGGACGCTAGTGGACGTTTACGGCAAAATAGAAGAGAAGAACTCGGTGCCGGCCGAGCACAGGCTGTACTTCCCCAAATACTACGGCTGCAATCCGAAAGTGTTCGAGGAGACGATCGTGTTGGAGGACCTGGGGGCGCGCGGGTTCGGCACGCACGACCGCCTCAAGTCTATCGACTGGGAGTACGCCGTCGCCGCCGTCACCGAGCTGGCCAAGTTCCACGCGCTGTCCTTCGCCTACGAGCGCGACGACCCGGAGGAGTACGCCAGAGTGCTGCAGGAGAGGAAGTTCGACTTCAGCTCGAGCGAGGACAAGATGAAGGGGGTGTGGGAGAGCATGGTGCGCGGCGCGGTGGGCGCGTGCCGCGAGGAACACCGCGCGCGGCTGGGCCGCTACCTGGCCGAGAACGGCAAGAGAGTGCGCGACTACTACGCGCCGCTGCGGCGGCCCGTGCTCACGCACGGCGACTACCGCCCCAGCAACCTCATGCACAGGATCACACAAGTGAGTTCTACTCGCATCTTAACAACTAGGAACATTAGGTACAACGTCATTTGATAAACTTTACAGTCATGCCATTGCGGATACAAAGTCGCCAAAGTAACTACCTACATCATTTGTAAAAATATCTATACTTATTATACCTAGGTAGGTATCTGATGTTTATTTTATTATGCTTCCGCTTTCGTGATCCACATTGCAAAACATGTTAGATATGACGGCGCGATCTGTAGTCGTCCAGCCAACGTCCAGCGGTTCTCAAACTTCTTTGTTGACGGAACCCTTTTGGAAACCGAAATATTTAATTGACAGAGCCCCCAAAGTTAAAAAAAATATACAGAGTGTAACGAAAATACTGGTGGTCCGTTTAAGGGTTCAATTGGTATCGTATTGTGAGTAAGAAAAAGTAGAACTAAACTTTATTGGTAGCGAAAAAAAAACATTTTTTGTATGGACACGTCATCACAGCTAGTCAACCCTCCTTAAAAATACATTTTTTTTTAATTTCTTTTTCTTATTTTTTTATAATTGGAATACGATGACCAATTATGCAGTCAAAAGTCCTAGTAAACCGCGGAGCACACTTTGAGAATGGCTCTAATCCATGATGTTCACGTGGAGATATTTATATCACAAAAACATTATGTCATCGCTACATCACGGAGTCGACAAACGATCCTAATTCTTACCTAACCGGTTAGGCATGGTCAAGATTAATTTGAAGATGACATGAATCCAAAAAATGTGTGTTCAATTTGTGGTTCCGTACCGTACTTGCCGATTTAGGGTACATATCAAAATGTATAAAATCAAAATACATACGGTTAGAATTCATACGGTCAAAACACCTAAATACAAAATACATACTGTATCAAAATACCTAAACTTAAATATTTGTCATACGCACTGATTGCCTACTCTTGGAATACATAATGGTCAAAATATATATAAGCTACCTACTATTCATAATGATTGTTAGTCCGTATTGTTCTTTGGCATAAGTATAGAAACCCTAAACTTGAAATAAATAATAGACAATATATATAACGCCCTTATTGTAGGTATACTGATTTTTACTACTATTTAAAATTGCAAAGAGAAGAGGATATAAAGTATAAAATGCAAAATGATTATTTTTTTTCTTATGGTGTTTTATAGTGAATTACAATTTAATTGGGGAAAAACGTTATAAATGGCTACTACATAAACTAAAACTACTTAAAAATATGCTAATATTAAAACTAGATTAAAAACTAAATAATAATAAATATAAAATAAACCTACCTAAATAAAAACCCTAAGCTAGGTCCCCCAGGTCTGATCCCTGCGGTAGTGTGCCCATAAGGCTGGCTACATTACCTCGTTGGATGGCAATTCCTATTCTTTGCCCGAGGAATGAGACAGCCCTAGGGTCACGGGTTGCTTCAAAAAGTTTTTTTTTTAATAATTTAAAGAATAGGTATATGGGCATCGTGACTCCACGGCCCTAAAGTCTCTACTGCAAACGCCGCAAATATGTGATTTCTCGTAAGATCAGCATATTTGCGGCGCTTGAGGGCTTCAGCCGCTGCCGCCGCGCCGCCAGCTCTCTTTGACGTGGAAGCCAAATGGGACGGCGCTAGGGTATCCACACAAGTGGCATCCCAAACTAGCGGCCTTCCCATTTGCCAGGGGATGAGGGTCATCCCATCGGGCCTCTTGCCATCGTCGCGCGCCAAACCGGGTGGTTCCAATGCGGCCGACACGTTTGCGCTGGCAAGGGCCCGACGGATGACGTCGTTAATCGTCGACTTCGACTTCTACGGTGCTTTATTAGGGTTCCGTAGCCAAAATGGCAAAAACGGAACCCTTATAGTTTCGCCATGTCCGTCCGTCCGTCCGCGGTCTAGCTCAGTGACCGTTAGCACTAGAAAGCTGAAATTTGGTTTGAATATGTGCATTAATTAAGCGGACAAAACGGTAGAATAAAAACGCGAAAAATATATTTTGTTAGGGTACCTCCCGTACACGTGAAGTGGGGGGCGAATTTTTTTTTCGTTCCAACCAAGTTGTGTGGGGTATCGTTGGATAGGTCTTTTAAAAAGAATTAGGGTCTTCTAAAACAGTTTTTGGATAAAACTAATACTTTCGGAAATAATAGCTCCGAAAGTAACGAAAGTTTAAAACAGGGCGTCCCCCCCCATCTAACTTTTGAATCGTGGGTCCTAAAATTTTGAAAAAATTCATGAAACTGAGGCTTAATGAGTACCTTCAATGAAAACTATATTGAAATAAATCGGTTGAGCCGTTTTTGAGTTATCATTCAAAAACCCATAGTGAAAGGACGTAAGTAAAAATGACGTAAGCGCCGCCAAATTTCCCGTAAGAAACGACCTTTTGAATTAATGGTCTCAGTTTACGGAACCCTACACTGAGCATGGCCCGACATGCTCTTGGCCGGTTTTTTCTAGTAGGTAATCTACATCGTAAATATAAATGGCTAGTTTTTTCTAAATTATCATAAACTTATATAAATGTCATAAACAAAGGAAAAAGTGATCTAGGCCTCCGGTGCCCAGGGCTGGGCTGGGTATTATCATATAAATGTCAGTAAAATGGGTTAGGTTAAAACAAAGACCCTCAACCAAACCGAACGGCTGCTAAAGAAGTGGGTTAGGTTAGGTTAGAATAGAACTGTGACACTCAACCAACAGCTGCTAAAAAAGTGGGTTAGGTTAAGTTAGCACTGTGACCCTCAACCAACCCGAACGGCTGCTAAAAAGTGTTTCAGGTAAGGTTAGAACTGTGACCCTCAACCGTTGTCAATAAAGTAGGTACGTTATGTTAGGTAAATATGCGATGCTTTACTATGCCATAAAAATACAGCGTGCCTCTGACCACGGAGCTCTTATTATTAAGTATGTCTTCTTTTATTATTAAAATATGTAGGGGAGAGTTAATATTTTTAAATTGAGTAAGTGTGACTTACAGGGTGCAAACCGTGGCAGATTACACACAGCTCTAACGCAATCTTTCTGAGCTATGAAAGCCGAATTCCAATCGGATGAATTGCCCCAAAAAAATATGCCATAGCGGAGAGTTGAGGAAACGAAGGCATGATAAACCGTTAGCACAACTGACTGGTTCGAAATTTTGTTTAGCTTACGTAGTGCATAAGAGGAACTGCTTAACCTTTTACATACATTATTAATTTGGCATCTCCAATTCATATTGCTGTCCAGAAACAGTCCCAGGAACTTTTATTATCTTCCTGAGTAATTTTATGTCCGTTATGTTCAATATCGAATTCATCGTACTCAGTTATACGCTGTCGAAAATTCATAATCATTGTTTTCCCAATATTTATTTCTAAGTTGTTATTATTGAGCCATGCAATTATATTTTGTAAAGCATTACTCATTTCGATCTCAAAATTATTTAATCCAGTGCCAGTAAATATATATTCCTCGACCGTTATTCCCATTTACTTGGGGTCGGCCCTCCTTGTCCATCTTCTCCATTGCACACGATTTTGTGCGGTGTCTTTATTGACGTTTATGTCCTTGAGATCTTTCTCGACCGTCGTCAACCAAGTGGAAGGGCGTCTTCCCGGTCCTCTTTGTATCGTCGGCATGTTTAGGGCCTGTTTGATTATATGGTCTTCAGGACGTCTCTGTACGTGCCCATACCATCGGAGGCGTTTTTCTACTACTTTGTCAGCAATAGGTGCGACCTTAAAGCTTCCCCTTATGTAGCTATTGCGGACCCTGTCCATTAGTGTGACACCTCCCGACCCGACCAGCGCAACATACGCATCTCCGTGGTGTGAAGTTTCTGGAGATGATACATATTGGTTGCCCAACATTCAGATCCGTACAAGATGGCAGGTCTTATCGCGGTTTTGTACATTTTGCCCTTAACTTTAATCGGCATTTTTCTGTCGCACATTACGCCTGTTAGCTGTCGCCACTTTAGCCATCCTGATGCTGTTCTGTGGGTGACGTCGCAATCAATCTTCCCATCGCTGTTTATTATAGAACCTAAGTACTTAAATTGGTTAACAGTTGGTAGTTGCGCGTCTCCTATGAGGATCTTTATGTTGTTTTTGTTTGTGTCAGCATCAAAAACGCAGGACATGTGCTCTGTTTTGGTTCGACTTATTTTCAAACCATTTTCTTCAAAGGCTTTTATCCATTCATTGAAGTTCTGTTGGAGTTCCGCTTGGTCCTTTGATATAAGAGCAACATCGTCCGCATACATCCAACAAAGGAACCACCCGGCCTTGACGAACCGAGAAAGACATGGGTTACGCTTAATAGAATTAGGACGGGTGTCAGCCGGTGTAACCACAACCTCCATCAATGGGGCTACAAGTCGTCACCGAGCTGCGACTGTGGCGCCCCAGATCAAACGACCACCCATATTGTAGAGGAATGCCCCAGGAGACACTACGGGGGCGGACTAAGCGATCTGCACGCGCTGACCGCGGAAGCCAGGGTTTGGCTGTCAAACCTAGACATCCAATTATAGCTGAATGTCTTTCTTTATCTTATTATTTTTTTACTCATTGTATTTTTGAATTGACCCAAATAAAGCCATACGATTATATATATCGTCCGCATAGAGTATGTTCCAAGGCAGTGGTCGCTGGCAGTTTTTTGTGAGGTAGTCTATAGTTGTGTTAAAAAGCAAAGGGCTAAGTGTAGAACCCTGATGTACTCCTACTTTGATATCAAATTTATCACTTATTCCGGCTGGACAAAGTACCTGAGTAGTAACACTGTTATACATGTCCTGTATGAGAGTGACGTAATATTCCGGTATAAGTTGTTTTCTAAGAGCTTCCCAGATAAGGTCACGTGGAACGTGATCAAAGGCCTTTTCCAAATCGATAAAGACCATGTGTAGGTTAGTTCCATTGATTTTTGCCTTTTCGAGTAGTATTGTAATGGTCTGAATAGCATCGGATGTTCCCTTTTCTGGTACAAAGCCACATTGATTTGGAGTTAAGGTGATATTTATGTTCAGTCGGTTTTTCAGGGCACGCTCCCATATTTTAAGCGTGTGCGACATCAATTTAATAGCTCGGTAATTACTACATTCCCTTACATCGCCTTTTCCCTTATAAAATGGTATTAGAAAGCTATTTCGCCAGGAGTCAGTGCCAGTAAATACAGCAGTGCTATCATCCGCAAAGAGGACCATAGGGTACTTAGTCGATTTGGGGAGATCATTAATATAAATGAGGAAAAGCAAGGGCCCTAAGATACTCCCCTGCGGTACCCCCTAAAAAGTTTCTCGTGTCTTTTGAGTCCCGAGTAAGCGAAAGACTCTATAATTGAATCACGAGCGAAGCTAGTGATTCTAAGTTTGAATCTTGAGCGTAGTGAGGGATCTCAACAACACGAGACGAGATGTAAAAAAAAATCCTCTCGTGTGACACATACAACTTTTCACCTTCCAACTTTCGACTTAAAATAAGAGTAGATTGTTCTTCAAAGAAACAAGTATTATCTTAGTTAAATTAAAAGAAAACTAGAAAATCTGTATTTAAGAATGTTATTTGCTTCGTTATATTTAAAACTTTATTGCTATGCATGGAAGAAATTTGCTTTATTATTTTATTTATTATTATTAATTTATTATACCAACAACAAAAATTACATTGTAGACAAAGACCCTGCAAAACTATCTCAATAGTTTGACTGCAGGAAGGAGTTAAAACTTAATAGACTATTTTTATTATACTTACTTAGTTCTACACATTTATATTTACTACGGCAGTGTGTTCAATAAATAAAACTTTAATTTTCTCTTAAAAGTACGTAGGTTTCGTTCTAGGCGGATGTCCTCAGGTAAGCTATTGAGTATGTATGGCAATCGTTTTTTTAAGGTTCTATCTCCGAAATAATTATTAATCCTAGGCACTTCAAATTTACCTGTGGACACCGATCTTGTAACATGGTCGTGGGTAGCTCTATACAGGTCATGCTCTCGATTGCCATGGTTGTTAATAGCTATAAGGTACTTATGTTTTAGGCTGACGGGAAGGATTTTACAAATTTTAAACAGTTTGTGATAATTATTTTTGTACATATTCTTGGTTTTTTTAGGGACCAGAAATTTTAAAAACCTAATCTGCAGTGACTCTAATTTATCTAAATAAGATTTAAATGTTAAACCGTAACAATTAAGAGCATATCCAAGTATAGGGTCTACCAATGCAAAGTACAAACATTTTAGGGTACCGATAGGAACTTTGAAACTTAGATGGTAAAATTTGCCTAGCAACAATCTTAATTTACTACAAATGTAGTCTACATGACTAGACCAAGAAAAACTAGTATCTATTTTTACTCCTAGATATGTTACACAATCTACATGATCAATGGCATTACATTGGCAGTTAATTCTATTACTATGTAAACATTCATAACTGTGAGCAATTAGGCGAAACGTGTGATTTGGTATACGTAAGTGCGGTGAGTGGATTACAAGGAGTTTAGTTTTATCTGAATTTAACAAAATACCGTTGTCATGAGACCATTGTACTATAGCATCTATATCTAATTGTATGTTTCGGCTCATGTCAGCGAGATCGGTTCCTGCAGTCACAGTGCACAAATCATCCGCAAACATATAAGGTGTACTATGACGTATGATGCCACCTATGCTGTTAACATGCATCAGATAAGACACTGGTCCACACCCCGACCCCTGCGGCACCCCACAGTCAACCGCCACCTCGTCGCTGAGCACGTCGCCAACCTTCACGCGATACGTCCGTGACGTCAGGTAGTCGCGGAACCAGGCGTTCAGCGGCTGCCTGATACCACATTCGTCCAATGCATTTAAAAGCGTTCCGGTTTCTAGTGTATCAAAAGCTTTTTTATAGTCATAGAAGATGACTGCAACAAATTTTTGGTTTTCTAAATATGCATTTATTTCATTTGTGAACTTTGCTAGTAGTGTGTGTGTACCTTTACTTTTTTGAAACCCATGCTGACACTTATTAAGAATGGTATTGCGCTGAAGATAATTACCAACCTGATTAATGATACATTTTTCCATAATTTTTTCTATACTTGATAAAATTGCTATTGGTCTATAATTCGAAAACTCTTTACGGTCACCTTTTTTATGTATTGGACGAATAATGGCTTCTTTTAATTGATTTGGAAATGTGTTATTTTTTACTGACAGATTAATAAGTTTGGCTATAATTGGGCTCACTTTATCTGCTGCGCGACGTATCAGACATGCGTACGAGGTCACTGCCGGGTGCCTTTTTTGCATTCATGTTGTTAATAATTTTCTTAACTGTTTTGCTATCTACCGGTTGCCACCTCATGCTCACGTCCGATTCTTTTACATATGTGTTTCTGTCTAGCCATTTATCTGCACATACATGTTTTATTAGCTTTACATCGTTCGCAAAGCCTTTTATATTAAGAAGTCTTTTTTTTCCGTGTAGGCTTGTTCGAACTGCTGTGGTGAAAAGTATTTTTTTATACTCGGCGACTGTAATACTCGAATTGAGATTGTGGTGGCGGAACTACTAGCGCATACTTTTTGATAGAGCTTCTATGGTCGCATATTGTAGCACCCATAACAATCACAGAAAGGATTTCCATACAATATTGTGAAACTGTTGTCGGGCCCCGCATTGCGTGTCGCCGCCGGCACAATCCACCGGGAGATCGAACGTTACGAGATTACATAGAAGCAGTAGGTTGTGCACGGCTTTCGTCGAACTCAATTCTTACCGGCTTGCTTAAGCACTCGTATAAAAACTATTGTGTGCAACGGTACATAATAAGGGTTCTTAAAATTCTCGGGTCTGCTTTTACAAAATTCGGCTTCGCCTCATTTTGTAACTTCGACCCTCGAATCTTAAGAACCCTCATTATGTAACTGTTGCACAAAATACTATTGCGACACTTAATTACGAATTTGAACTAAGAAGTTTGTTTGTTTTAGATTCCCAGTCAATCCTACGACAAAAATTAAAATTTAAACCAAACATTCTCTTTAAAAACAATCAAAAGTCTTCCCGAACCGAATTCACCGCGCTGAAGCCGACGAGGATTAAAAAGCTATCATAAAAAAAACTAAGTGACATATTTTTGCGAAAACTCATAAACAGTGCAATGGACTTACTTCAGTTAGTACAGTCGCCATCAAATATATAGGAGCGGTCAGGGTACTCAAAAATATCTGAACATGCACTTTATCGCCTTCACAATAAAGGCGTTGTTCAGATATTTGTGACCACCTTGGCCGCTCCGATATATTTGATGGCGACTGTACGTGGCCAAATTTTTAACCCTCCATTGTTAGCCCTCTGTCACTGCGTGTGGCACCAGTAACCGGTATTCAGCTCCGGCCACGTCGCCGTCAGCTGTTTGCAGTTCCGTCGGTGCAAACTTGTGCTGTGTCCCACTCACCCCTACACCAAGCTCTGAGTCTTCTCAATGATATTTTAGACAAAAACACTAAATTAGATATATTTTTTACGAATGAAACTAGATTTCTTGCCACTAGCAACCGATATTTGGAATCCATTTCTGCTCGAAGCTCCATTAATACTTAGTTATTTAGGATTTGTTAAAATTGTTTAGTACGTAAATTTTTAAATAATTTGTAACAATATGCTCTCGTTTTTATCTGTCCGGTGTTAACACGTGTAGCTAGACTGTAAGTGTTGATTTGAGGAATAAACAAATAAACTTCATTTTATTTTTTGGCCCCTCGCTTTTTTAGCGCTGAGCTAAGTCGCGAACAGACAGACAGACATTATGAAACTATAAGCACTACGTTGACTACGATACCCTAAAAAGTCAGAGAAATGTATACATAGGTATATTATCTGATTTTTTTTGCTACAAATGGGCCCATGCATGACTTGCATTGCCTAGGGGCCCGGAAATGATTAATCCGGCCCTGCCGAACGCATATATTACATTTGTGCAGGAGGGGTCGCTGGAGGTGGTGGCGGTGGACTGGCAGACGGTGCGCGCGGGCTGCGCCGCCACGGACCTGCTGTACCTGGTGTTCGCGGGCTCGGACGCGGCCTTCCGCGCGCAGCACTACGCCGCGCTCGTCGACGAGTACTACCGCCGGCTCGCGGCCGCGCTGCGCCGCCTGCGCCTCGACCCCGACACCGTCTACTCCAGGGAGGACTTCGACTACGAACTTAAAGAGGTACCTACCTATACTACTACACTCTCGTGTGTCAGCTTCTCGCGACCACTAGTAGTAACCTAGCTAGCTACTTATTGGAAACCCTGTGCTTAGCCTTTATTGGGCCTCCTATGTTTTATCATCATGCCATAACCTTCTAAATTCGATTGGATCGTACACGTTCATCTTATTCATATACTTTATTGCTATTTGGAAGCCGTGTCATGCAACAGTCTACGAATTTAAAATTTAAAGCAACTGGTGGTCCCCTAGAAGCACATGACCTGAAAGCTGAAGTGGTCTGCGAAGAATCGGTAGTGTAGTGTAGTAGGTACCTACTTACTTAACTAATATACAATCAAAATCATTTCATTTATTCCTTGCAACCATGGTATTATAAAAGATGTTCTTAGAGTTTAACCAGTAAAGCCATGGTGGACCCTACTAAGGCGTAGCAAGATTTTATACTTATACCTAATTTAACTATAAACTAAACGACATATATGTTATATTACCAGCAACACTTTACCACAATTGAGATCTTATATTTTACTACATTTACAATACAATGGTAATGGACAAGGGCAATATTCCATAAACTCATATGCAGGTGGTATATCGTTAGCAAAACTTTATCGTTAGCAAAGTATGAATACTAACATAGTTTTAAATAAAATACTAACTCAAAATGTGGATCATGTTGTCTGTAATAAATAAATAATAATAAAAAAAAATATGACTAGGTATACTTATCATTTATCTAATTTTATTTATCACCCCACTCAACGGTATCACATCACCCTCACCCTCAGCCTCACCCACTCATGCAGGCTGAGTGGGTAACGTATTAAAACATTCCTCAAAGCAAATTACCTAGCTCTGCCTGCTTATGTTGTTCCTCTTCATCTGGTATGGATTACAATAACATAAGTTAATGGCAAATATTTAATGATATCAATAACATATTAATTAATGAGAATAATGACTTTATTACTAAGCACGAGGTAATTTGCTTTGAGGAATGTTTGCTTGAAGATCGTTAGGTACCTAACACCATAGAGTAATTTATACAGTTGAGCAACATAGCCTAGGAACTATTTAAAGCTCAAGTCAACACGCCATCTGCCCGAAAGCGACCTAATGATACCTAAAATGTAAGAGGAAATGTCACCTGCACTGCTGTTTTGCTCATTTTATTAGGGCAACGTCTTCTTTTTCTACCTATTAGCGTTATCGCTTTCCTCCCCTCCACTTTGCGCGGCCAGCAGGCGTCTTCTTTCACGAGCCCCTTTTCGCTCATGTCGGCCTCCATGACCATGCCACGACCACGACATTGAGCCGTCGCTTCTTTGCTTAGGGCAAAGTAAGGAAGATTTTTTAGTACTGACGTCACACGGCCATGAGCGACGTTTAAACGCGATGACGGATGAATAACTTGTTTTCGTAATGACTAATGAATCCCAATGAATCTAATGATCGACCAGTAGGTACTTATGCGTGCGAATAATCAACGTAATCAAACAGAACCCGGCCAACTGCGTGTCGGACCGGACCACGTATAATGGAGGGTTCCGTTCCGTAGCTAGTGAGCCAGTGTCGCTAGGGAGCCGGTCTAATTCCTTGCCATCAAATATGTTGAGGCGTATAAAGTAATTCATTTATTTATGGTAGGTAGTGTAGCGAAACGCTCCAGTCGACATCTGCCGACTTTCTTTGGAACTATTTCGCTACCAGTGTTTCAATGCTTTCGCGAGTTAACTTACGTAACATTGTGGTTCACCTTTTTATGATTAGATGGCGCCAGCGCTTATTACAAAAACATGTTTTATTATTTATTAATTACTGGCAAGTATTTTGTCACAGAACTGGCAGCCAAGATAATATGTAGGGTAATTTTGAATTTGGAGATTCGAGATTGAGTAAAATATTGAGTTTGTTTTGAAGGGGAGCGCAGATCTTGAGAGAATTTTGAAGTGAGAAGTCGACCTGATTGATTTATCTGATTTATTTTAAAAGGCTTCAACCGTTTAAGTTATATATACTTTAATATCGCCTTCCTGTTTTTTTGACGACTTGTTCACCTGTGTATCGGTCGATCCCCAAATTTCCGCGTGCAGTGCAGTGCCGAAGCAGTTTGATCCGTGAACCCCCGCCTACCGCCCTCTGGTGGTGCCGTGGTCTTGTGGGCGCAGAGCACGCATCGCCCCTGACACGCTTTTCGCTGTGGCGATCCTCCGGGCCAAGAAGTTGACAGCCTAGCTTGGCACCAGGAATGCGGGGCTATTTTCACCGCTAAGAGGAAAGGAAGCAGGAACCCGCGATCCGCGCGGTTCCCCAAGTAAAACGCAGCCGTCATATATATATACCCTTTTTGTCAGACTTTAAACCCCTAAATTCACCCCTCATCGTTACCCATGGATCTCATCAAGAAAGTAATTTTAAAATTTAGATATTGTTGACATCTTAAACTTGATTCTTTTTCTTTAACTTAATTAGTTATTCTGTTTTTGTACCGTATTCGATTTATTTTATTCTTCTGTTAAATAGTTGCGTTCCGCATTTCTTTGGAAAAAATAAATTTCCCTAAATTCTAATTGCCTCGTCTGTCGGGCCTTTTTTAGACTTTCGGTTTAAAATTTAGGATATTTTCACCCACCGAATCAACAATCATCATTCATTTCACTCGCTTCCCATTCTCATTAATTTCTTATGAGTAAATTTTCAACCGTGTCACTTTTTCGTACAGAATCAGCAACTGATAGAATAGCTTCCCCTCGGTCGCAATATTCCCCGTTGTCCGGATTAAAATATTTTATTGAAATTGTGTTCTGTGTTAATATATCCACCCCGTGTCAATCGAGTTTCGGGCCCCAGGCTTACGGAAGAGCTCTAGCCAGACTCTATTATAGCCTCTATGGGCCGGGCCGTTCCGGCCCAGTCGCGTCAGTAACCCTTGCAGGTGCTTAACAGGCAGTTTTTACGTGTGATGTTGACTGGTGTGGTGTGATAATGGGGCCGTGTTGTTTGTTTGCAGAGCTTGCCGTACGGGTTGACTCTCGCCGTGTTCGTGCTGCCGCTGGTGACGGTGGAGGCGGCCAACGCGCCGCGGCTGGAAGACATGGCCGACGACTGGCGCGTCAAGACCAGCGCGCTCTTCAACGACCGCCTCAACGGTATCGTCGACGACTACGTGGCGTGGGGTGTCATATAGCCGCAACTCGAAGGCCTTGATCTGATGTTCACTGTCTACTTTTGCGACCTGGCTGTGCGGATGTCCTCATCAGCAAACGCAGCCAAGTTGAAGTGACACGAGAACCAAGTGTCTCAAGCCTTATATGGTTATGGCGACATCGGGTGCTCACTGCTCAGTGGAGCACGCAAAACCCACGATAGTATCTTCTCTTGGGGCACTCACTACATTTACACTCTCCGCAAAATAATTTAAATATTTTTTTTCGTGAAACCTATTAAGTATTAAGTATATACAGGAAGATTGCAGGTGTCACCCGTACAATTAAGTTGTTCAAACATGGATAGGTCCAACCTCATGGGTATAACTTATGTGATGTTAAGAAATTAGATCAATTTATTATTGTATGTAAGTAAATAATTCATTTTTACAAGCTAAAGTAAGTTATTAATTTTATGTACCTAGTGATTATAGTCTTACTTCTTATATCTGCATGTTATCGAATTTATACAATTATAGTTTAACGCCACGCTTTTTGAACGCCAAGAATAGAACAGGAGTAGGTAGTTAGAAACGCAGTACAAAATGTACTGGAGTAGAACTCTAGTAGAACTCTACTTCAGTACATTTTGTACTGCGTTATTTTGTAATATTGAAAAATAAAAAATAAATACTTAATTGAAATTATTTCCAAAATTGCTTTTTTGGGGTTAGATATGAGGATATCAAGTAGCATTTGTGATATATTGTACAAAAAAAATCAGCCATATTGTATCTGGAGGAGCCCAAACTTGGTATGTTTTGAAAATCATTTTTGTCTTATCTTTATTTTAAAAAAATGACTGAATTGTAATGATGTTGTATATTTTTAGAACCGCTTCTATTAGCCCTTTCATATGATACGTTACCACCAGGGCTTGTAACCGGTTACAAATAAACCGGTATTAAAGAGGTTAAACCGGTTTTTTATTTGGGTTACGTTCGAACGAAATGATTGGGGAACGTTATGTCGGAGCCTTTTCTAACCGGTAATTCGGTGTTTGGATACGGGAGCAATGACCGTTGACGCGCCGGCAGCGGCAGTGGCGCTCCCTGCGGCAATAACGGACGATAGTCAACTGAATGAAAAATCAAATCTAATACCATAGCCATAGCAAACAAATCAGGTAAAGCGAGCGCCGAGCGGTCATTCACCCTAGTCTTCGGTCACACGGAGAGAGCGCTCCCCTAACCGGTAAAAGAATTTCGTTCCCTGCGAGCGTAACCTTATTATGGGTTAGGCTCTCAAAATGTGGCTCTAACCGGTACGAAAAATTTACCGGTTTACAAGCCCTGGTTACCACACACGATAGGTTTTTGAAAATTGGCGTTATTGTTTAATATCAAATGTCATTAAAAAGTGATTATTTGATCCTTTTTTATATCTAGATTTTGTGTGGCTACAGAAAACTTAACATGTGTAATGGAATTCACTAAGTTGTTTCTTTTTTCGTAATTTTTAAGACCCGAGTTTTATAAATTTGAGACTCGTAATGTTTAAGAGAACTACCCAAAAACGGATGCACCCTAAAAAAAAATTGGTTTTATTTTTTGTTTTGGTTTTACCATTTAGTCGGCGTGTAACCACACATCACAATCAATAACTGGTCACAAGGAGGATACAGAATATAGAGTCTTCTTTTGAAACTCATTCATGGATATAACAGTCAGTCTATGTTATGTATTATAATTTTTAACAAAAAAGAACCGACTTCACTTAGGATCCGCTATTTCAAGAGGAAGGTGGCCGAGTTGCTGTAAAAAATAGGAACATCACTATAGGTATGCCTATAATAGTTGAAGAGTTCCCTCGATTTCTCCAGGATCCCATCATCAGACCCAGACTTGGTGACAATGGGACCATCTAGGTTAAAAACTAGCTTATAGCTATAGCTTTGACATTCAATTCAAAGTCAAAAGAAATAAGAACTTCACTAATCTAAGGTGAAAATTTGGTTAAACTTGACCGAATTTCGTAAAGTCTGCTCTGGACGGCGCCCGGCCCATCGCCGCGGGCCCGGGCTCGCGGGGATGGGCCGGGCGCCGTGCAGACTACGAAATTAGACTTTTTATGCACATAACAATAAGAACTATGAGAAGCGAAATTATGTATACATATTAGCCCTAGGGGTTAAATGTACTACTTTAGTCCACCTACGTAAGCCTAATACGACAAATTTTTTGAGCATGACAAGTAAAAAATATATATACACGACCATAATATCAATATCTTGTAACTAACTTTTATTAATTTGCATACTGCTGCTGTTTGTTGCTGACTGAACAACGTAAAGGGATATGATTTTCGCCATAGCCATCGCTTTGTATCACTGTGACCAGTTAGAACTATTGACGGGATGACGAATAGGAAGGAACATATTTTCAGTGTGACCAATAGCTACAAAATTACTATGTGACTTAATAGAACTATATTTACTTGTGACGGGTTGAAACAAATATTATTGGTTTCGGCAGTATGACCGGTTAGAACAAAACTTTGGTGTGACCAGTTGATGCCTAAATCAGCAAAAGATCATGCTTTTTCGCTTCAATGGTTTTGCGAGATACTACTTATGACGTAAGTTATGCACGCGGTGGGTATTTATTTTGAACACTTGGGACAATTGTGTAAATAAGTTAATTAAGATTCGTTTTTACAAGAAAAGAGAAGCCATTGTATTATATTATTAACAGTATTATTAATTTCCATTAATTATTAACATCATTGCATTCAATTATAACTGTACTGTCATCCGCAAACAACACCATGGGGTATTTTATATGTTTCAGGAGGTCGTTGATGTAGAGTAAAAATAACAGTGGGCCTAGAACATTACCTTGGGGCACACCGTACTTTAGCATACGGACATCAGATTTGTAGGACCTCTCTTTTGTCTTCAAGCAAATTTGGGTTAGTTCCGTAGTTTGTTCCCTGTTACTCAGATAGGACTTTATTAAATCTAAAACATTTCCGCGGATACCGTATGCGTTTAGTTTATTAAGTCATTAGATTCACATAGTCACATTTTGTCGTGATTCACATTACACACTAATATTTACTACATTTCAATTTTCTAGTAGGTCTCTACCTACGACGTCAAAGATATGTTTATAATTTTACGTCACTCTGGGCGGTAAGTGTGATTTAACACCCACGGGTGCAGCGGCAAATCTCACTTCACACCCAGGAGAAGACGTAAAATTGTGTACGCACCACGGGCGGTAATAAAGAAGGCCTCAGATCGCTTGTTTATGGCCCTTACCTTCGGTTCGGGCCACAAATACCCGCGATCTGAGCCGTTCTTTATTTTACCGCCCTAGGTGCGTAATGTACTTTTGCACCTTATTCTTAATTATTACAAAAGAGTACGATGAAAAGGTAAACATATGTGACGTCCCACGGGTGAAAGTACCACAAGTGTGGCGGTTGGCGCTTACGTTGCGAAGTATCGCATTAGTATTGCAGCGTCGTTAGAAATAGCGTAAGCCCCAACCGCCATAACCTTTACCTTGTACCTAGCTTTTTTCGTGGAATGTCTCATATATTTGACGTCAACTGTACTAAGCTGCGGACAGATGCATGGACCAGGCGAAACTATGGCAACCCTAATCGTATTGCGAGTAAGGAAATGTAGAAGAATTTACAAAGTCATATCTTCTTCTTCTTCTTCTACCTAGCGTTATCCCGGCTATTGCCAGGGTCCGCTTTCCTGCTCGCTTTCCTCTACCTATATCTAGAAATATTTTTTTGTATAGGCCTCGTCTTCCCTTCCCCCGCGTCCCAGCCGGCCAACCCTCCATATAAAACAAGTATACTAAAACCAATTATTAACTGGCGAAAAAACTTTTTTCTTAGTTTTTCATAATTTGAATACGATACCAATTATAAGTACCTACCTACCCACCCTTATTCTTTTATCTGAAATAAATGAAATTGAATTGAATTAAAAGAATCACCAGTATTTTTGTTACACCTTGTATTATTTTGTTGACTGTTTGCCTATAATCCAATCATCAGGGAATCATTTCCATACATTGCCCTACAAAAGGTGGTGTAGTTTTTTTGTTAACGGGTATTGGTAGGCTACAGGGTAGTTATTAAGGATCTCGATTTTAGACTTTGAGGGGGGCCGCGAATTGATCGATAACTGGTAGCTAGCTGTCAACGCCTAGTATTATTTTATGATGTGATGAGTAATAGAACATTGATTTTGTGTGCGAGTCTAATACTTTCACCCCCTCTATAAGCGCTTTAGGGGTGAATTCAACTTTTGAATACATTTTAAAAGAAACATTATACTTAGATCAGTCCTTTGAGCATTTTGCCTTACAACACGGGTGTAGTTATGGATCAATTCGGGTATAATGAATTTAATTTTGAAAAAAAAATCAATGCTTTCATACAAATATTTTTATAATAGCTCTTAAAAATATTTTAATTCTCAACCCACTTCAAGTTTTCGAAGGTGGAGGTTCGCAATTTGTCAGGAGCTTGTTTTTTTAGCAATATTTTTTTTATGTATGTTTACTATTATAATTATTCGTAAACGGCGCATTATACTCTTTCAAACAAAAAAAGAATTGTCCAAATCGGTCCAGCCGATTTCGAAAAATCGGTAAACATACATACAAAAAAAAAACCGACAAATTGAGAACTTCCTACTTCGAAATCTTGAAGTAGGTTAATAATTAATATATTTTCAAGAGTTATTTTGATAAACAAAACTTTTTTTTTGTATGAAAGCATATAAATTTTTTTTCAAATTTAAGTTCATTATGGTCGAATTGATCCATAAATAGCTGTCAACGCCTCAAACTCTCATGATTTTCAACAAATTCTACTTTTACACCCCCTGTATCTTTATACCTGTAAGACTTACGACTTACAGATCTATTGTGAATTTAAACTTTCGTGAGGCATATGAACATTATAAAATAACACGGCTTACACTCACGGCACTTTAGTAACGTCTAGGCTCTCCGAAACATGTCGCAAGACGTGACTAAAGTGCCGTGAGTGTAACCGTGTTATTTTATAAGATCTATTGTGCATAGAAAAGTTGTAGACAATGTTCCATAGACATTTTAGTCATACTGACAACCGTCTAAGCGGCTAAGCGCCATGATGGTCAAGAAACTGAATTTTGGCACCGTTAAACCAAGATGGCGGCCGAAGCGCCCCCCCCCCCCCCCCCTCAAAGTCTAAAATTAGAGATTCTTAATATTAATAACTACCCTGTAGCCTACCAATACCCGTTAACAAAACATTTGTAGGGCAAAATGCCCCAAAGACTGGGCTACTACTCTTACAGCTATTTTTTACGTGTATGGTAAAGCGGGTCGATAATGTGTAAATAAAAGACAGGTTTGATAATATTTTGTCCCTTTTATTATCTCAGGAATTGTTTTGTTTTCATATAATAATATCATAAGTTACAGTGAGTACAGTGTCCAGCGGGTATCGAGGGCTCGCCGGTCGACGGTCCCGGCTGCGCGTTGTACAACACACGTGACATGTACGTGACGTGACACGCGGATCACGGTGTCACGTCACGCGTCACGCTTGGTCAGCCAAAGTCCAAACAGGAGGTCCAATAAGAAGGCATGCAGCCCGTCAGACGACAGCAAACGACGACAATCTAGTGTCAACATTTATCTACACATCGATTAGTGTTTAGCGCGAGTTCATACATTTGCTACTTGTGTTTTGGTAAACATTAATCAATGTGTAGGTTGTAAAACATTACAAGCCCTATGATGAACATGTGCAATGTGCATGTTCATCGAAGGATTTCAAATTGTTCGCTGATGGAACAAATCGTATAAACTAAGAGTGGGTACATTATGTTATGAATGAGAATTTATTTTGGTCGCCATTCGCTGCCAGACGAGACGTGTAAACGCTTTTACTCGTTAAGTTATGCAACGCCCAGCCCAACCGCAACCTCAAATTGAGGAAAAGCGCCTGACCTCAACAACGTTCCTCCTCGACCGACCGACCGGCCGCGCGACCGGCCAGCGCCAACAGAGCATGAATTTGAATATAATGCAATAGGTACAATGACAATTTTAACAGAAACACAGCCTTCAAACAAAATTGATACGTAACATTATTATAATTTATAATTAGGTCGTCATTGGTGCAACTACATCCTACACCACGCTCCGTACGTTGTTCTACCGACGACGAGGCGTCGGACCGCGGACCCATAGGTACCCGCATCCAACAATATTGGTCGCACACACTAACGTACACATTATGTATGTATACATATATAAACATTAATTTATCATAGTCAATATCATAAATAGGTATGTAGTATATCTTCTCTAAGTTGCTTCTAGAACGACAGTGCTTAAACAATCAACCGTTTGTTATGTTTGTTAGGTATAATAAGGATAAGGTAGCGATAGATTGTCGTCTCGACTCGACTCTCGGCGTCTAGCACGCCGCGCCGGTCGACTGCAAGGTGTACAGGTGGATTAGGTCAAATGAAACATTTTGTTGGGCTCGATGCGATCCACTCTTGTAGAACGATGTGCCATCGATAGCAATACAAGTGGGCAGCTCCCAGTTCTAACTAAAGACTAAAAGGTTTTGTTTACCAGCAAGAATTGTACCTCTACGCCTCGTTGAACTTGAAATTAGTAATTAAACACGTTAACAGTAGGTAATATGTACAGTCGTAGTAGGTTTGTAAGTAGGTACTATTAGTAATTGAACATTTTCACAAGCGCGCTGTTCTCTTTAGTCAGGACTGGGAAGGGCCCGACAGAATCCAGGCAAGTATGAAACAGTGCTAATGCAGACGTTATAAGTAAACAGTCCCAATCAATACGCAAACAAGACTAAGCGATATGCCATCGGCAGGCGGCAGGCGGTGCTCTCATGCCCGACGATTGTCAACGTATTCATCCAGCTCCAGCTGCTTCCAGTCCCCGATATCAACTTTATAATCTACTCTACTATATCCCTGCTTGAGTCTTGAAACAAGGTCGAGCAAACATCACTCATTCATCACAACGGTATGTTTGCTCGACCATCAATTCGACGTCCAATTTTAGAGATGTTGATAAATTTATCAGTCAATTTCGGCCTTCACGACGAATTAGCAGTCGGGCAATTGATAACCGACGAACCGCTGTATCATACATTACACTACATACAACGCTAAATCACAAGAATATTATACGATAGTTATTGTATCATCAGAACCTCCCGAACCGAGTTGATATGAGATATCTTGTACTATAAATTAGTCTCGAGCTTCGTGCCATGGCTTCTGCCGCCAGTGGCTGCCGCTAGCGACTATCTATACCCTCCATAATAATAGCGGACCATAATAATAAGCGCTAGTCATTATGACACGACAATCAGGCTTCAAAGTCAAGTAAGTAGGTAACATTTTGGTAATACCTAAATAAGTAGTGTCGGCAACAGCATATATCTACCAGAGGTGACCAATCAACATGTCCATGGCACAGGTATTTGATAGGTAGAGCGGAACGCCAGCATCGGCATTACCCGGTCATGGAGCGCGAGATACATTTGCTCCCATTTAGCAACAATAAAACGTTAACAAAAGAACGGATGTTGAAATGATAGCGACGCTAACGCTCCGCTACCTACCTTACCTACAATTGCGTCTGTGTCGACGCATATTATCCACATCGCTAAATCGCTTTGAGTCACTACTACTACACATCACTATGAGTTTAGTTTCGATCGACGAGATTCAGCCACTAGATCCTGACTCCTTATTATAGTCCGGTTACCAGCGTTATGATCAGCAAGCATATCGCGTTCTTTCCGTCTGTATGCCTAATAGTAAGGACACCGAGCAGAACGTGACTTCGTTGATTGAAACTACTAGACCTATGGTATGACAGTACGAGTGCCTAGGATAATAGAAACATCGTGCTAGGCTGGCATATATATGACATAGACATGGCGGCAGAAGCACATTGTCTCTATGCCCGATCCACACGTTAGGTTAGACCGACGTAGCCGTAGGTCAATCTAAGAGCCGCAGCTATAAGTAGGCGACGAAACAGCATTGCATCGCAATATCGGTTGCTCCCTCTTATCTTACACATATCCGCGGCCCTTAGGTTGGCCCGTGTTGGCCTAATGAGTAGAGCGGGCATTACTCTCAATTATTGACCTTAACGGATAACACAAATTACCACCTTCTTAACAAGACCTTTACTATTTGGGTCCCTTTAGGATTATTTAATGAAGGAAACGAAAAGAATGTGAGAATAAAATTATATAGGTACTATACTTTTTTAATATACTATACAGTTGCTGATCAAATAATGTACAGAAACAGTGTACTCGGCTGTGGCCTTTTACAATTACCAATCACTCCAATTAACGTACCCCAAGAGAGAAACTGCTTCACAGAAGCACGAACGGTAAACTTATGATATATTTTCGTTGCATATATAAAAAGCTGCGAATAAGAAACGACATATTTATAATGCGTGTAGTAATAAACATCGACATTGCAAAATGAACGTTACGGTGCCCCTCGAACTGAGACGGCTGAGACGCGCGGACGCGGAGTCACAGCACAGCACAGCACGCTCGGCCCGGCCCAGTCGGCTACCCCGGAGCCCACGCGACGCGGGTCAAGGTCTCCGAGGCCGAGGCCGAGGCCGCGAGATACACTCAGTACTTAGGCAGAGATGTTGTACTCGCTCGGTGTCACTAATAACAATAATGAGCAAACGTGACACGATCTCGCAAAGAAACCTGCTTTTTCACACTGCAGATGAGTGGCGATTTCATTTGTTTTTAAAGCTTTGTTGACTCATTATTGGATTTATTTTTAATCTATTCATGTGACAGGATGGTTATCGTATCTAAACTAAACTGAGAATTTAATAATCAAATTTTACGAGTAGTTCTCGTATTCACATATACCTAGCAGGCCGGGCCGGTAATCGCTGTTGCTGTAATGTACTATTGCGTGTAACTGACGCGAATCCAAAACCGTCTCAGTTGTTTAGTGCACCCCGCGTTTAACCTAAGATAAGACGATAACGTCACAACAACGAGGGAATCAACTGTGTTCTTTACAGGGTGAGGGTTCACGTGTAAACATAGGTAAGTACATATCCGAATGTCACGTGAACCTCGTGCCGTACCGGGGTAACCGGGGTATATAACCGGGGCAACCGGGGTCGGATATAGGTACGTGCTTACTTTACATTCCTGCTACTCTAATATAATAACCCTCTATTCCGAACAACTATTCCTCTCGTTCGCTCGCCCCCTACTGAACAAGCGTGGTAATACTGAACGTTGGACTACGGCCGACCGACTCAAGCTTACAATTACCTGTATTATCAAATTTACTATATAATATTATCCTTTTAGCTTTAAATACACATATACACGTCAACGTTAAGAATTAAAGTTCTGTTCGCTATAAATGAAAGGTACATTGTATAGGTACTAGATAACAGACACGGGTCGGCGGCGCGCGTGAGCGTGAATTGTCTCGTCTGTGGCTAAATACAAGCAATTGACTATGAAGGCTCAAAAATATACGCTCTAACTTCACAACATACAATAAACGTTTTCAAAATATCGCAACTCTACAACTATCATAAATAAACTTTGGAATATCAAGAATACGAAGGTTCGACGAGTTCGAGACGGCGACGCATCCACGCGGCCGCGAACCCACAACAGCGCCTAAAGAAGAGATAACAACGTTAGGTGTAGGTACTTTACCCGTCACACACATACAGCTCCGGCGGTCGCCCGCACCGCCGGCGGGGCGGAGCTGCCCGTGCGCACGCAAGCGTTAAAGCTACTATAGTAAGCGTAACAATTAATCTACGAGGGCGCCACCGCCACCCGCCGCCCGCCGCCCGCGCCGCTTCTACCTCATACACACACGTCTTGCTCGTGATAGTGCTATGGACAGGGACCCCCCACAACCCACAATATGTTCTAATCATATAGCCCTCCAAACGAAGGAAAACTTAGGGGAAATAATTCGTGTATAGCTTAATTTTGGTACAGTTGTAGACAAAGGTGTCTTACACAACATACCAAAAGTACTCATGGGTGCCGCTAACGGGGAGAGGGGGGTGTAAAGGTCCCCTTTTTAGGCTTTTCGTAAATAACTCAGTAGCGGTGGCTCATACGAAAAAATGTTCTTCTACTTACTTAATCCACAAATGATTTTGCACAAAAAAGGTTCTTTACACTTTTTTGCTGAGATCAATGTATAATGAGATTTCGAGGAAATACGATAATCACTTTTTGAAACTTTCGGAGCTATTCTTTACGAAACTATTAGTTTTGTCTAAAAGTTGTTTTAGAAAACCCATATTTATATTAAAAGACCTATCCAACGACACCCCAAACACTAGGGTTGGAGTAAAAAAAAGAATTTACCTCCCACTTCATGTGTTCGGGAGGTACCCCAAAAAATAATATTTTTCAGATTTTGTTTTAAAACTTTGTCTGCGTGTTCAAAACACATACTCATACGAAGTTTAACTATTCAAGTACTAACCATCACTGAGCAGGTTGAAGAGGGTATTTTTTTTACTTTTTATTTTTTATGCCACGACGGTGGCAAACAAGCATACAACCCGTCTGATGGTAAGCAGTTCCCATAGCCTATGGACGCCTGCAATCAACTTCCTACCCTTATAGTTTCGCTGTCCGTTTGTCCCAGTCTGTCCGTTCACGGCTTTGCGCAGTGATGGTTAGTACTAGAATAGTTAAACTTCGTATGAGTATGTGTTTTGAACACGCAGACAAAGTTTTAAAACAAAATCTGAAAAAATATTTTTTTTTAGGGTAACTCCCGAACACATGAAGTGGGGGGTAAATTATGTTTTTTAATTCACCCCTAATGTGTCTAATGTGTGATAGAAGTACTGGACTAAAGTATACCCAATAACCGAAGGTACCAGTAAAATTCAAGGTCGATTCAACACAGTAAAATGTGTCCACAAAAACGAGATGGTAAAACAGTCGGCATTTATCCATATTGACGATTATCACATTATTATCCATATTGACGATTATATATTGGCATTTATCCACATGAGACATGCTACTAGCTGGGGCTGTCCGATAATATATACCTAGGTACATTAGGTAGGTTGCACTATACTAGCGCAGGTATGCACGGGACGCGGCACGCGGGCGGGCGGCGAGCGGCGCCCGGGAACTGCCGATATGTGATCAGAAGCGGACAACCGTCAATTATTGCAACACACCTTCTCGCTCACTCACGCACGACAGAGAGATGAAACACAGCAAGGAGCACTCTTTTCATCTGTCATAATTTTCATAGCAAGCTGACTGACTCATTTGGACTGTAGGCGGCACCACCTAGTAAGGCTTCAGACCTGAAAAACAACACTTATAACTCCTTGACTCCCTCGCCGAGCCCACTAGATAGCGTTGCGTTGTGATTTCAAGGCTAAACAGTCTAAAGACTATATACTAGACCGCGCCATCTTCCTACACTACAACCAAGACAGTAAGTAGGTTTACGAATTGTTATGACGTGACGCTGTGTTTATTCAGTCCTCCTTGACTACTTATAGTCGGAAAGGCACTGCAGAAGACGTTGCTAGCGTCCTAACCGAGAAAAACGAGAAATCGATTATTAACAATTTATTGAGCATTCGCTGCGAGTCCCGAGCCCGCGCTCCAGTCCCAGGCCGGCGATCTTTGGATGCCGAGCCACAATCAATGTGTAGGTATACCGGCGCCGGCGCCGCGCCTTCCCCCCACCCCCCACCACACCACCTCCATTTCAAATACAAACACTTCTCACACATCACTATCATAACTTCAATCAAATGCAACCAAGTCTGTACTTTTAACAAAGTCGAAATTACTTTATAATTAACATTTTTATAATCAAATAAAATATAATAATGTACAACTACCTAAATACTTACAGAGTATAATGTTACAAGATTAAAATAAAATTAATAACAATCAAGAGTAGTGAAAACGGGTCGAATTGCTAAATTTCCATAAAATACGAACCGACCTCTTTTCATTACTTTCAAGTGTATATTTCACTGGTTCTTTCGCAATATTTCGACTTGTGACGAGCCGAGCAAGATTAGTCGACAAGAGGAAATGCCACGCAGATACAACACAAGAACAACATGCCACGTTCTTCTGAACACGGCGACAAATATACAAGCGAATCTATAATTCGTAACAGTTCATGATATATTATAGTTCCTATTATGTAAACATCGGCATACAAGAAAACGCATATAAAACAATATATTTATACAACGTGACACATTTACAATAAGTTTATTTATAAATTATCAGCAACTAAGCTTGCATAATGCTCTTTTATACAAAAACCAAATCCAGTGCCGCCCTTGTTGACCACACATAATTATATATTGTACACAAGCGCCGCGTCGCGGCCATACATACTTACATTATACCATTAGAGTGTTGTACACACATTACACACACATATATATATATATATATATATATACGGCCGCGACTAGACGCTTGTACAAAGATGGCTAAGATATATGCCGCGGGAAAACGGCCGGCGTTGACTTTATAATAATGATAATAATGATACGAGTGGAGAGTTTAGGCCTTAACCACACAGACATACAACACGCCACAATATGTCTAAGCATTCTATACTCGAACTGATACTATACTTGTCTTCTTTATAAACAAAAGTTGCACATTTATAAACATTTTCGCGTCAATATACAAGTAGCAACATTATTTCTAGATATAGACCGCTTAGATATATTTGGAATAAATACTATGCAGTTTTATTTCCATGAGAAATAAGTATTCATTTGAAATTACAATTCCATCGTTTGTAACATTTCAGAATGACTAGTAATGCTCACAGAAACGAACTAGCATAGTTCTAAAACGACCACTTTTGCAGTGAAAATCAATACAATACAGTAAATACAGTAAACTGGGATCAAGTGCAAGGAAACGTACGATATATGACAAGTGCTCGGCGTCCGAGGTCCGAGGCGAAACCAACTCTAAGGTACTAACGTTAAGGTTGCCTTCGCTTCGCTGTTCCCAGCCAAGTTGCCCAAGACATCGCTCGAGCCGAGCGGGGCGGGACTCCTAATATAATTTAATGATACATGACTACTGACTAGCGCGCGGAATTTCCCGTTCGATTACCGACATTTATAGAGCACGGACAAATGACACTGCCGGGACTATTATCACTGCCAGGAGCGTTCCACGAAAACATCCCGTACCTACCAACTCGAATCTACTGAAAAATTGTAGGTTTTGGAGTTCCTCGTCTGCGACAATATAGTCAGTCACAATTATAATATTTGAATAAAAATTGCAAATATAACTCTTATAACAGAAATAAACACGCGTTCGTACAGAACAGCTCGTGGAATGCCCCATCAATGTATGGTAGTTTGAATATATTGTGGTTTGATACATCTCAAGTATCTCAACTAGGCATTTGATCATCTGCAGTTGAGAGCATATATTTAATATGAATAAATGTTTTAATATTTTTAAATGCTTTATAAATCAAAACGTGATGTTTTACTGCTCGATTTTCTAGACATAATGTCGGAAGGTGAGAGCAATCTGCTAGCGGCAAGCTCTTGCCGATATCTATAAGCTACGGCAAATTGTGCTACGAATTGTTCTACAGTGAACGATGATAGAAGGAATTCTTCAAATGCACGGAACTGGTACGGTGACCATTAAGAGTATTTGAGAAGATCATGCCAGTCATTAAATAATGTCTAATTCAAACAGATATCACTTAAAGACCTCATGGAATATTCTAGTATTAACCCAGACACACCCAGTGCATCATTCCGCTCTCTTTAAAGGTACAAGCTTACTCTCAGTTGCGTTGCGTTCTAAGTTGTAATGAGTAGAAGTGAGTTTGTTGATGAGGTCGAAAATGAGCCGTCATGCTGGCGTGTATGATTTTGTCCGAGCTCAACAAGTGTCACACGTGAAGGTATCCCCTCGAGCCGAGCTCGAGGGACCCGACCGCGACGGATACAACAAGAGGCTAGTTCCTCGTGCGCACGTTCAGCGTTCACTTGTCCTGGCGGGAGATGGCGAGCACGCGCTGCAGCTCGGCGTCCTCCTGGCGGCGGCGGCGCTCGGCGTCGGCGGCGAGGCGCGCGGAGTCGGCGGCCGCCCACGCCCACTGCTGCTCCTCGCTGGGCTGCGCCGCCGCGGGCAGAGGCTCCTCCTTGCCGCGCTTCTTCTGCTTGCTGCGCCCGATCCCGCCGATGGTGTGAACTAGACTCTTGGCGTACTTCACCGGTTTCGGCGACTTCTCTTTCTTGGGCAGCGTGTTCGGCCACGTCTCGTTAAGATTTTTGTTCTGATCGCTGCCCCAGTCGGCCGCCCAGTCGTTCTTGGCCCAGTTGTCGGTCTTGTTGGCCCAGTTGTCGGTCTTGTTGGCCCAGTTGTCGGTCTTGCTGGCCCAGTTGTCGGTCTTCCGACTGGTATCATTCGCCCAGTTGTCGGTCTTCCGGCTGGAGTCGTTCGCCCAGTTGTCGGTCTTGGAGGTGTCGTTCCAGGCGTCGCTGGAGCGCGCCGGCTCGGCCCAGGCGTCGTCGGCGGCCCAGTCGTCCTTCCATCCCCAGTTGTCGTCGCCGGCGCTGGGAGCTGAGGGTTTAAAATCTGACCTCGAAAAGGGGTCGCCGGTGACCGGCGGGGCGGAAACGCGTCCGCTTTTCTCCGGCTTAGGGAAGCCGTTGAGGCTTGAGCCGAACAAGTCGTCTTGCTGGAAGATGGCGGCGGAGCTGCTCCGTGCGAAGGGGTCCTTGTTGTCGGTGGTGTCCTTGAAGGGGTCCTCGATGTTGAAGGGGTCCTCGTAGCGGTAGTCTTTGAAGGGGTCCTCGGCAAAGTCCACCGCGGCGGGCGCGGCGGCGGGCTGGACGAAACAAGCTGGTGAGCGAGTGTGTGTGTCGACAGAAGGTGAGGTGGGGGCGGGGTGGGGGAGGGGGAGGCGGGGTACGGGGCCAGGGGGAGGGGAGGGGAGGTGTACGCACGTGTCCGCTCCGAGCTGCGTCCGCTTAGCGCTGCAAGTGGGGACAAGCACGAGCCAGAGTTAGCATGTTAGTGCACAGTGTTAATGAACGTCACGTCACGCGCCCTTACTCCCGGCTCCCACTAGTATCCTATCCTCGATACCACGGCCACGGCACGCCCAGTTACCTACCAATAGCCGCTAGTATGTACCTACAGTGATAACATTTATGACATCTAGCAAAACTGGGGAATTTTAAATCATTTTAGTGAAGGACAGAAATGACCCACGATATCGTGCTAGAAATAGATAATATTAATATGTATTCAGTTATAATTTAAATACAATATAGTATTGATTAATCACGTTTTATTTTTGACAGGTGGGTATCGAGGTAACAAAGGGTTAAGTGTTTAGTACTTTATATAGTGTCCAGGAGTAAGGCACGTGCGTCGCACGAACAACGCGCGAGCGAGCCGAGCGATCCGAGAACTTATTCCGTTGGAACAAGGTTCGTAATGAGTAATGACTCGAGCGTAGTTGTCGGTGCGACCAATATTTACACACACGAAGTTGACGCATACATGAAAATTAGATAAAATAAAAATAAATAAAATAGGATGAGGATTAAATATATACCTACGATCTAAGTTGTATTACAATATATAGTCATACAATGCGACAATAGGCCAATAAAATTAGACTATTTCGAAGAATTAATTCCCAGCACGCTGGAATAGTACATTATTGCAGAGGACGGGAAAGGGAAATTCGTGGATGAGCGATTTTTTCGGACGAAGCGCAGCTGAGTCCGAAAAAATAAGACGAGTCAACGAATTTCTATTCCCGCCGAGGCATATATAGTGCTTTTCTCTAAATGTGCGAGGAAATAAAGTAAAGTAAATGAAATAAATTACAGATTTTGGTTACGTTATTAGCGTTCAATGTCATAAATTAGCTTCCCTCTATAATTTTTTTTAAAGTATTAAGAACTATGTATACTGCCAATTTTCATTCAAATAATATTTAAAAAGAAATTTACGTCAAAAGCTTTTTCAGACAGTATTAAATATGCTCCTTTTATGCAACAGATACAAGATTGAACCTTAAAAATAGTTGTTTTGTCTATGATTGTATTAAGCCTCATTCGCACGATCAGACGCGGTGCTATGACAAAGAACGAGACAACCAAGGTTTTTGATCTAACTATCTCGCTCTATCCTACAGTTTGAAGGGATTGCCGTTCAGACGGTGTATAGACGTCGCTTAAGTATTGGCTGTTTGAAATGATATTTCTTAGTCGGATGAAAAGTTTAAAAGGTAAAAAACAATACAGTAATGGATTTTACCAGTTAACGCCTAAAATATGTATACACTTTGAACCTTATTACAATGGAGTAAGGTGCAAAAGTGTATACATATTTATGGCGTTGACAAATTACTTCACGGCCGCTAAAACAGGTAAATAATGATTTTTATTTTTTTTAATTCGTTTTGGTAAAAAATGAAGAACTTCACGTACTCATTTTGCTACAGTAAGCTGAAAATTTCCGAGCACATTGGAGAAAATTGTTTTAATACCTTCAATTGGACCTAAATTCGTGTCATCCGAGGTTGCCCAATCCCAGGAGGTGTGCATTATTTTTGGGAAATGTTTACTCCTATGTTGATCCTGAGGATGTCGGCAATTCCTGGCAGCCCTATATTCACCTAAGCCCAATGAAACCTCCTTGGACAAAATCCGCCACGAGATATTATCAAAATTCCTCATAAAGCCGACTTTCAATTTGTCTGTAGTCTCTCTCTCTACCCCCAATAAATGCAGCCGAATTTTACCCTCCTTAACATAGAATGGAGTGACTCTTTCCGACAGACTTATCGTGTTTGAGCAACAAACAAACAACTGAAAAAAGAGCAAACAGTTAGCAGTTATTTTGCTGCCAAAAGTTATGCACACCTCCTGGAACTGTGCAAACTCGGATAACATGCCTTTAGTAATAATAGTTTTAATTTATAATGTATATGTATGCTAGTCTATAAGGTATTTATCTATGGGCCACTAGTTGCCTGAAAATAAACGTTTTTCATTTCATTTCATTTCATTTCATTTAGGACCACATGCAGGTATTACGATTTACAGCCTGCTGGGAATTAATTCCTCAAAACGCTTTTTATTGATTTAGTTTTCTTGGCCTACAAGGGTAAGGCATAGCAGTGACACCTAAGCTCTAAGGTGTAGGAATGGCTATATGGACATAAATATATATTGTTTACTTTTTGTTAGCAAGTTCACAAGGGTCACTGCGACAGTGCGGGGCATAGTCAATCAAAATGATAACATAATAAAAATAATGCATGCACAAATAATAACGACAGTTCAGCGAAGCCAAATGATCAAAAATGTATTTCAAGGTCATAACATGGGCCGATATCAATATATGCTATAGGCTGGCTCTATACTTCGTTTTTTTGAGATTAGAAATTGAGTAAACATAGAAACAGATGTTGCCAACCTGTTCTAACCTGTTCTCTTTGAATGTTCAAATTAAACAATGCAATGTTTAGAAATAAAGGAAAAGTAGAAAAATCCACTGCCTCAGGCGAGACTCAAGAAGAAGCGAGGTTAAGAAGTGTAATATTTCTTCGGCAGATGTCGCTAGGCGTCACCCTAGGGCGCATATATAAATAAAGAATATGGTGGATGAATTCGCAGCCTCAGGTGTAGTCTCAGTAGCTCAGTTGGTCAGAGCGATGGGCATGTTTCCCAGAGTCGCGAGTTCGAGTCTCGCCTGAGGCAGTGGATTTTTCTACTTTTCCTTTATTTCTAAACATTGTGGTATCGTTAGCAGACGTTCTGCTTAATACAAAAATAAACAATGCAAGCACACCAACAAACGATTAGTTACCATGATGAAGAGTTCACATTTTTAAATAAATATGTCATTATTTGCAGATTATAATCCATAACAACAATTGAAACACAATTTCGTTTTGATTATCACGTTAGAGATACATGACAATTGAAAAACTGACGTACGTTATAAATCGTAAACCATATGTTTCTAACCTCTTTTTCTCCAGGTTTTTTATTGTGCAACATTCACAAGAACATTAACAATGATAAGAATAAATTATTTCGTACAAATGAATTTAACATTTACAAATACGTACCTACGCAAGGTTTTACTATAAATACTAATATATTTAAATATTGTTTAATGGCCACATATGTAGGTACTTTGACACTTGTGACATGTATCGTGCCGTATCGTGCCTGATAAAGAACCCTGTACATCCTTCTTTCAACTTTTTGCTAATCTCAAAAAAAACGAACTATTCATGATGGGCCATCAATGCCATCATGGGGACGCAGCTATACGACGGAACGAGATCACAATATCGTTAGCTCCCTCTAACGCATAGCTGCGTTCCCGTGATGGCCCATCATGTAGAGGAGCCATAAAGGAAAGAAAGCAGAGGTAGTGATGGCAACACGAGTATTACTCGGTTTTTAGTGAAATACGTGAGTCAAAATAAAAGCTCGAGTAACGCTGATGAAGTTAGCTTTGGGTTGGGAGCCGGGAGCCGAGCTCAGCAACGCTGACTTCATTGGTTACCTACATTACATTACATTACAGTCCTGCACCTTTAGTTTAGGCTGCGCTTCCACCAGAGATGAGTCTGGATGCGTTGCGAGGGATTGTTTGTTAAGAACCAGTCCTAGAGCTGCGCTGTGCGAGGATAAGTTAATGGAGTGATTCTATTGATTCTTAACAAACGCATTCCTCGCACCACGTCCTCGATCATCTCTGGTAGAAACGCAGCCTAATCGTTACCCTGCACGCTTTAAAACTAATGTGCGTTCAAACAGCGAAAGTAAAACATGTAGGTACCAGCCCAGCCAAGCGACGCAGATAAAGTTTCAGAGTGACACAGCAGAAAGCCACAACACAACACACCTGCAGTACTGTCAACTGCTACAAGTTTGCCTACGATGCTCGACTAGTAAAACGTGGTTTTCTTCACCAAACAACTACATATATTTTATGAGAGTAAGACGGCCATTAGGATATAAATAGCTGTTTGGTGGAGAAAACCATGTTTTACAAGCCAGGCAATTTTGAGCCTCGTAGGCAAAGTTGCAATACTTAGTTGACGGTACCAAGATGATTAACACATCAAACTGTTAAGCTACAGTGTTTAACTTTTTGCTTCTTTCAAACTTTTCATACAAACAAATTGCAGATGTGTCGTGAACGAAACGCAGTTCTACCACTGAAAACTAATTTAAGCGAGTCTTTGTACACGTTTTAATAACGAAATAAGTTCCGCTAATAAATTCTAGAATGTCGTTTATTCGTCATAGATCAAGAGTAGGTCGTAGTCGGAGGCAACCCTACCTCACCGGGTAGCACAATTCGGTTTATACAATGTATGTATAGAGCAATGCACGCGCACGGTCAAAAGTTACGAATTTAAGTACTTTGTAGTCTAAGCTAAACTTTGAGCATTTTATACAGTCAGCAAAAATATCATTTTAAAATCTACCTCATCGAGTAGCAAATGGAACCTTATAAATAAATAAATAATAATGATTTATTTCAGACCATAAAATTGCGATTCATATATTGTTAGTAACAAGCAAACCTTAAAACTATTTGTGTGGTACCTATATCTATCTAATTGGCCCTACCTAAACATACATTGGCCCAATATTTGGTTAGTGGGCAGTCGAGGCGCTCGGCTAAAGCCTGGGCCAAACAGAAGGCGGGACGTCCTTAAATACATGCTAACAGGTTAAGCCGGGTCCGCTGCGACCTGTTTTTGTGTTTTTCTAACACCTAACATGTTTTTCTAACATAATAGGGGCGTGGTCTAAATGTTTTTGTTAGCAAAAACACTCAAACATGTTTGCCGCGACGAATGGAAAACATCCCCCGCGTTCGCCTGCGGAGGGGGGTGCAGCGTTCATTTTGTGTTTGCCCGTCATACTGTGTCGGTCTCGGTTGTCCTGTCAAAGTGTCAACTGTCATGTTTGAATTAATTTAATTGATTTGATTGTTGACTTGATGTGCAATGGAGTGGAATAAAGCGAAGACTTTGTTCTTTATCCAATTAATAAAGGAACGGCCCGTCATTTGGGATGTGTCTTCTAGTGACCATAAAATTAAAAATAAGAATTTTGTGCGTGAACAATGTTTGGAACAACAAAAACGTTTTTTAATAATGTTGCAACGGACGGGCACTTTTACTAACATGTTTGGCTAAGATGTTTAGACAAACAATGTTTTGTTAGATTTTCGTCGCAGCGGACCCGGCTTTAGCGACGTCAAACAGACTGCGTCCCGCCGGCATCGCGCGCCGCCGCGCGGACGTCGCGCTGCGCCCCGCCGCCGCCGTTTATTTGGCCAAGCCTTAACACCCTTAACATGCCGTTACTTTACTGCTGCCGCGAACCCGCCTTAATAGTGAGTTATGTCATTCGAAAGTACTAATCGACCGAGTAAACAACGTGCAAATTTCACGGGTTGCAGTTTTACGCGGTAGGTACATAAGACCGTGCTTATCAACAAGACAAGTGCCAAAATATAAGAGGTTGCATTGCCCAAAACTGGCAACTTCGCGATTCGATCTTATTACAAAATATTGAAATAATGAACCTAGCAGAAGTTAAAACTCGTGCTTCGAAAGAACTCATCGTCTATTAGAGAAAAGAAAATCCTACAATCTCAGGTCAGGTCTGTGTCTGGCTACCACAACAACCACCATTTTTTTGGCACTACTCGATGAGGACTATCGAATGAGCCGCGTGCCCACTTACTTGCTAGTCGTTGAAGTCGTTTTAGTTAAAAAATACGGTTAACTTTGGCTCAGACGACCAGATACTGAAATACATAACGTTTAACCGTGCATTGCCCTACTTAAGCCGAATTCTGGTACTCGATGAGGTAGCGTTGCTTACGGCTTACTCTTAATCTATCAGTGCACGTGCTGGGATTGTTACGTACATTTTACTTTCTCTGCCGCACAAACAATAAGAAAAGCATAATTAATAAATATGTAATAACGAACAACAGCAGCTGAGCGCCGTCCGCATGCCGCTACCACACCGCTACCACACCGCTACTAGACTAGACTAGACTAGACTAGAGAGGAGAGGGGGGGAGGGGAGGGGGAGTCAAACATAACAAAAATAAACTCTGGAAACAAATCATTAGCGTCAAATTACATTTTCGAAATCGGACAGTTCAAAATTAAAACACAGAATACTAATGAAATGATAAGTTATTTTTTTGAAATTATTATAATGTTTTCGATTACAATAAATATCTAATTGATCCGGTTTCGAAAATTTAAACATAATAAAACAAATCGAAAGAGTAATTGATCTTGTACATACATAGTTCAGTCATTATATCCAAAATTAGTTCTCGGATTTTTTTTTGTAGGGGGGGGGGGTCGATCGAAATATCGATCCTAGAAGAAAAATTGTGAGGACCAGACTTGTAGAGAATCAAATTTCCTACAATTTTTGTCCTCGCGGTTTTACTGTAAAATCATAAATGGCCGAGTTATTGAAGAAAAACCGTTTTTCGGATATACGCAGGAGCCTGATTCAGTCTCCTTTTTGAATTTACACTCCCAGTGACCTCCCCGAGGGACCTATGAAAAAAAAATCCAAGAACTAATTATTCACGGGTCAAAAATCTATAATGACTGAACTAACAGTAGAACCCACTTAATACGATTCTCACATGATACGCCATTTTTATAAGTTCCTGGTCCCGGAAAACCGTCCCGCTTAATACGCCCTTCAAAATCGTCTTAAGAGAGTTTTACTGCTGTCGCTCACACTCACAATACACTCATAAATTTATATTTTAAGTATTAATTCTTCGTTTCAAAAAATAGTGGGATAATATTGTAAATAATGTATGTATTGTTGAAGGTTGTGTATTGTTTTGGTAAATTTTAAGTGCATGTATTTTGTGTTTTGATAAAAGTTAATTGTGAAGTAGAATTGAATGAGAAATCTGTGTGATGTGTGTGCGTGTGTCCGTGTGTGTCGGTGTGTACCTTGCCGGGCGGGGTGGGGCGGGGCGGCGCGGGGCGCGGGGGCGGGGTCTTGTGCCGCTTGGGCGGCAGCGAGGGCGTGGGCGAGGCGCGCGTGGGCGCGTGCAGCACGGCGAACGGGTCCGCCTCCCACTCCGCCTGTAACACGCAACATACGTGCCTGTGCTAAAACACTTACCGAGTTACCGACCTATTTATTATTGCCTATGCATGCCTTGTCAAAATCTGCTGTTGAAACGATTGTGACGTTTTCTGATCAAAGGTACTTACATCGTTGTCGGTTTATTAGAGTTTATTTCTAAACGATTTTTATGGCAGTAACGCCTAATTGACAACCGACAATAACGTCCCTTTGACTAGAAAATGTCACAATTATTAATTAAACTGAAACTGGCTCAAATGAGGCACACGAAGGGTTAATATGCCGTGAGCGGTGACAAAACGTTATTCGTTTCGACTCTTACGACGCAAGCTGTCACACATTACCTAAAACATTTTATCGTCCAAACTATTGTTAGAAATTATTTTTATTAGATCTATCTATCGAAATAGTAGATTGTACAACAAGTGCATAAAACGCACCATTTTACGCGAGGCGTTTATCCATACGAGCGAGGATGGATATAAAGTACGAGCGTAAAATGGGTTTTATGGACGAGTTATACACTCTACTTTTTACTTCGATTGTGAGGAAATAAAAAGAATAGGAATTTCTTTCATTTCACTTTCACTTTATGCTGGGTATAGGCGGACTAAAACTCAATTTTATGCACAAGTGCATAAAAAATTGACTTTTTCTAAGGCTATTTTGACAATGGCAATTTTTTATGCACTTGTGCATAAAATTGAGTTTTAGTCCGCCTATACCCAGCATAAAGTGAAACTTTACGAGCATGAGAAGTAAAAAAGTATTTTTTAACACGGGTCTTTGCGCACTTACGTCTTGGGGCTGCTTGTTGTCGGTGAAGGAGTCTCCGGCGAAGGGGTCAGCGCCCGCCGCCGCGAAGGGGTCCCGCGCGAACCCGTCCTGCACACACACACGCGCACACATTACGAGCCACTCTCTCGACACACTCGTCCTCCCCGGCCCCGGCAGCGGCACTCACCCGGTCGGGCTTGGAGCCCTGCGAGGGCGCGAAGGGGTCGTGGTTGTGGCCCGCGAAGGCGTCGTCCTTGAAGGGGTCCGCGAAGCCGCCGCCGTTCATCTCCGAGAAGCCCTTGCCGGCCGGCTCCTCCTCCTGACATCCCGGATACGTCAAACCATTATTTATATTTGTTAAAAGTAAATCACTCGACATTAATTGGGCACTATTATCCGGTCGAATTCAGTGAGGTTTCGCAAAAAGCACTACCACATGGTACTCTTACGAGGCAGCTCAGTGCAGTGTAAGGTATCCGATGGAACGGTGAACATATTTTTATCGCTATATTAGCGAGCTAACGAAGGGAATAAGAATCTGAATAGAAACACCGCATAAATAATGTTGTGTCTTGTCGATACAATGCTTAAAAGGTTCCATTATGTCCCGTATATACATGTATTCATTTTATCCCCGAAAATATTCCATACAACAAAAAAAACACACCTATTCGGTGATTAATGTGATTATCAAACCAGTGCACATCTAAAATAGTGATTTCAAAGAGAGAGAAAGAGAGAGAAGAGAGTATTTCAAAATAGGTAATACGTTACCTCCCCGCCGCCGCCGCCGCCGCCGCCGACGAGGCGGTCGAGGCTGAGCTGGTCGAAGGCGGGGCGCAGCGTCAGCGCCGCCGCCGCGCCCGCGCCGCCCGCCGCCAGCGCCTCCGCCGCGCCCTCCAGCATGCGCAGCTGCTCCTCCAGGTGCGCCAGCTTGATGTTGGCCTGCAACACGACACACGCACACCGGCGTCATCACTAGTGCGTGCAGCCCCACCCCTCCCCCACCCCCCACCCGGCACCCACCTGGCTCACTTGCAGCACGGTGCGGCTGTGCTCCTGCGTGAGCGCGTCCGCCTGCCGTCCCGCTCGCTCCAGCTCCTCGTGCAGCAGCGCCTCTCGCTCGCGCAGGCTGGCGGCGGCCTGGCGGCGCGCGGCCACCTCGGCCTCGGTCTCGGCGGCGGCGGCCTCCTGCGCCGCCACCTGCGACCGCAGCTTCTCCACCTGCGCACCACACCAACACCACGTACCAACAGCGATCAACACACTGGAAACCTTATAGCGGCGACATGTGTAACCGATTAAGACAGATCACGGCAAAAATCAATCTCTCTACAACGCAACTACATCCTAGATTTAAAAGTATGGCTTGACCGGTTCACTTATTGAAAATCATAACATATATATGGAGATAGTTTTAGACTCGGTGGGGACATACAATATTTATCTATCACAGAAATCCACCCTAAAGTTAAAGGGGTTGAAAAGGGGAGACGAATTTGGTTATTTTATGCAAACGAAGTCGAAGTAGCGGGCAGAAACTAATAATTTGGTAACCAATCATTTGGCAAACAACATTTCATAAAATATTCATTTCACAAACAACGTTAGGCAAACTAACGATTCCCAAATTAGACATAGCATAAAATTTTATTTTACAAACAGTTCAAAAGACAAATTAATTGCTTGCTTGCAAAAACACTGTAATACAAAACATTATTTGGCAAATTATTAATTTGTTATTCAGGGCAATTAATAAAATAACGCATGGTAAAAAACGAGTATAAGTGTATGCCATTCATACGTGCATTATCTACGAGTACTACATTTAAAAAAATATAGATTTTTTATACTTCAAAGTTGCGACCTAACAGTTCTAGTAACTCATGTCGGGGTAAATAGATTTTTTTTCTACTCCTGCATTCTAATTTGCCAATAAATATGACTGACATGTAATTCAAAGCATATACTTTATGAACGTTGTCATAATATGACTCAAAAGTCGATTCTTAGGGATATAATGGGTCTGCTGCGCCGCTGTAGACAAGGGGGGCGCCGGCACCATCCGCTGGGAGATTGAAGACAATTGTATAGAGGCAGCAGGTCATTCGTCGAACTCAATGCTTACCGGCTTGCCTAGCACTCGTAGAAAAACTATTGTGTGCAACGGTACATAATTAGGTCTTAAAACTCTCGGGTCTATTTTTACAAAATTCGGCTTCGCCTCATTTTGTAACTTCGACCCTCGAATCTTAAGAACCCTTATTATGTACCGTTGCACACAATAATTTTTATACGAGTGCTAAAGCAAGCCGGTAAGAATTGAGTTCGACGAAAGCCGTGCACAACTACTGCTTCTATGTAATCTCGTAACGTTCGATCTCCCGGTGGATTGTGCCGGCGGCGACACGCAATGCGGGGCCCGACAACAGTTTCACAATATTGTATGGAAATCCTTTCTGTGATTGTTATGGATGCTACAATATGCGACCATACAAGCTCTATCAAAAAGTATGCGCTAGTAGTTCCGCCACCACAATCTCAATTCGAGTATTACAGTCGCCGAGTATAAAAAATACTATAAAATACTCGTAATGTAAACATACCCATTTACCTTCATTTCTTCGCAATCACGTACTTTTAAAAAACAGTCACGGCTTCATTGTCAATTTATACACATAAAATTACCATTTTCATTTAGTTTTAGTAAAAATATCCATAAATTACTTATATTTCAGTGAAAACAAAATTCTTTTATAATATTTTGTCTCGTGAAAATGCTCTTTTTGCCTAGAAATATGTACAGTTGTCAGTCAGCCATTCTTGATTACCTACCTTATTTTACTATTGTCCCTAAATGTAACCAGGACCGACTTATTAACCGACTTCAATTAAAGGAGGGAGTTCTACATTCGTTTGCATTTATTTATTGAATTATTATATTTAGTGAAAGACAATAGTTTATGTATTGATATTTTGCTAAATAACGGATTTTATATACAATTTATTCGCGAAATGAACATTTGTTCATTTGTTGTTTATATTCTATTTCTGAGTTTTCCCTGTTCAATTTTGATAAGTATATAACTTATTCAATATGACATACTTTTAAAATTAAGTAAGCATAGTTTTGTATACATTTTGCATGTTAGTATGTAAGAACACATTAATCAAATATTTGTACGCCATCAGGCAGGGTATAGTGCTACATATATTAATTGTTTAGGTACCACTGTAATCAACTAATCAGATTGACGTATACTCACAAATAAAAATACTTTGAACTTTGAATAATTTGTCTTACAATATGTTTATAAAGCGTCCAAGTTACTAAATGTATATTTGTTTATTAATGATTTATAAAATGAACATACCTATTTAGCAATGACAAGTTTGTGAATCGTTGTTTGTTAGGTGATTATTTGCGAAATGTTGTTTATCAAATGATGATAAACCATTAAAAAACTTACCTGCGCTTTAAGATCGTTTAATCTCTTTTGTGCCTCGCCTTTTTGGTTTTCTAACTGTTTCAGCGTCGCCGTCAATGTGTCCAATTCACTCTGAAAACATAACAAAACAGAATGAAGTATATTATTCTTTATCAATTCTTCTTCGCGGGCGGTCGATCTCTGTTCTGTCGGTCGCTGACGACAGCGGCCATGTTCTTCATAAAGTAAAACGCGTCCTCCAACGTGGCGTTTCGGCGGGAGCGGCAGCGTTTCCAGCGACGAGAATAACTGGTGGCGTCGCGGGTGCGCGCGGCGATCTCGGCCTCCAGTGCGAGCCGGTCGCGCGCCAGGGCGTGGCGTCCACCTCGCGTGCTGTGGCCTCACCTGCAGGCCCGCGGCCTCGCCCGTGCTGCTGGTGGTGTCGCGGGTGCGCGCGGCGATCTCGGCCTCCAGTGCGAGCCGCTCGCGCGCCAGGGCGTGGCGTCCACCTCGCGTGCTGTGGCCTCACCTGCAGGCCCGCGGCCTCGCCCGTGCTGCTGGTGGTGTCGCGGGTGCGCGCGGCGATCTCGGCCTCCAGTGCGAGCCGCTCGCGCGCCAGGGCGTGGCGTCCACCTCGCGTGCTGTGGCCTCACCTGCAGGCCCGCGGCCTCGCCCGTGCTGCTGGTGGTGTCGCGGGTGCGCGCGGCGATCTCGGCCTCCAGTGCGAGCCGCTCGCGCGCCAGGGCGTGGCGTCCACCTCGCGTGCTGTGGCCTCACCTGCAGGCCCGCGGCCTCGCCCGTGCTGCTGGTGGTGTCGCGGGTGCGCGCGGCGATCTCGGCCTCCAGTGCGAGCCGCTCGCGCGCCAGGGCGTGGCGTCCACCTCGCGTGCTGTGGCCTCACCTGCAGGCCCGCGGCCTCGCCCGTGCTGCTGGTGGTGTCGCGGGTGCGCGCGGCGATCTCGGCCTCCAGTGCGAGCCGCTCGCGCGCCAGGGCGTGGCGTCCACCTCGCGTGCTGTGGCCTCACCTGCAGGCCCGCGGCCTCGCCCGTGCTGCTGGTGGTGTCGCGGGTGCGCGCGGCGATCTCGGCCTCCAGTGCGAGCCGCTCGCGCGCCAGGGCGTGGCGTCCACCTCGCGTGCTGTGGCCTCACCTGCAGGCCCGCGGCCTCGCCCGTGCTGCTGGTGGTGTCGCGGGTGCGCGCGGCGATCTCGGCCTCCAGTGCGAGCCGCTCGCGCGCCAGGGCGTGGCGTCCACCTCGCGTGCTGTGGCCTCACCTGCAGGCCCGCGGCCTCGCCCGTGCTGCTGGTGGTGTCGCGGGTGCGCGCGGCGATCTCGGCCTCCAGTGCGAGCCGCTCGCGCGCCAGGGCGTGGCGTCCACCTCGCGTGCTGTGGCCTCACCTGCAGGCCCGCGGCCTCGCCCGTGCTGCTGGTGGTGTCGCGGGTGCGCGCGGCGATCTCGGCCTCCAGTGCGAGCCGCTCGCGCGCCAGGGCGTGGCGTCCACCTCGCGTGCTGTGGCCTCACCCGCAGGCCCGCGGCCTCGCCCGTGCTGCTGGTGGTGTCGCGGGTGCGCGCGGCGATCTCGGCCTCCAGTGCGAGCCGCTCGCGCGCCAGGGCGTGGCGTCCACCTCGCGTGCTGTGGCCTCACCTGCAGGCCCGCGGCCTCGCCCGTGCTGCTGGTGGTGTCGCGGGTGCGCGCGGCGATCTCGGCCTCCAGTGCGAGCCGCTCGCGCGCCAGGGCGTGGCGTCCACCTCGCGTGCTGTGGCCTCACCTGCAGGCCCGCGGCCTCGCCCGTGCTGCTGGTGGTGTCGCGGGTGCGCGCGGCGATCTCGGCCTCCAGTGCGAGCCGCTCGCGCGCCAGGGCGTGGCGTCCACCTCGCGTGCTGTGACCTCACCTGCAGGCCCGCGGCCTCGCCCGTGCTGCTGGTGGTGTCGCGGGTGCGCGCGGCGATCTCGGCCTCCAGTGCGAGCCGCTCGCGCGCCAGGGCGTGGCGTCCACCTCGCGTGCTGTGGCCTCACCCGCAGGCCCGCGGCCTCGCCCGTGCTGCTGGTGGTGTCGCGGGTGCGCGCGGCGATCTCGGCCTCCAGTGCGAGCCGCTCGCGCGCCAGGGCGTGGCGTCCACCTCGCGTGCTGTGGCCTCACCTGCAGGCCCGCGGCCTCGCCCGTGCTGCTGGTGGTGTCGCGGGTGCGCGCGGCGATCTCGGCCTCCAGTGCGAGCCGCTCGCGCGCCAGGGCGTGGCGTCCACCTCGCGTGCTGTGGCCTCACCTGCAGGCCCGCGGCCTCGCCCGTGCTGCTGGTGGTGTCGCGGGTGCGCGCGGCGATCTCGGCCTCCAGTGCGAGCCGCTCGCGCGCCAGGGCGTCCACCTCGCGCGCGATGGCCTCCATCTCCGGCGTCGGCTGCGGGCCCAACGTCGGTGCCTCCACTACCTGAGAAACATACAACTTTCTACATGAAATCAATAAAAATTACCTTTTCTGCAGTTGTCTCGATATAAACCTGCATGTCTTAGCAAAGTTACGATCACTAGTTATACAATCGAACGTATCAATGAAATGAAGGCCGTTTTCACGGACTAAATCAGTTTTACGAGCGACTTTATCGCGATAATCGGCGTAAAGCAATAAAAACCACTACAAGTACTATAAAAATGAATACCCCTGCCGCTAAATGACCCGACACGTGCCTCGTCGAGGCACCTATGGGAGCCTCATGTTGGGCGCCAGCTGCTGCGGAGCTCGGCTTCGCGAGCCACATGGCTGAGCTGACACTCGGTGGGTACCTGTGGGAGGGCGGCCTCGGGCGGGGGCCGCATGTTGGGCGCCAGCTGCTGCGGGGGCGCCTCGCCGCGGAGCGCGCGCTTCACGAGCCACATGGCGAGAGCGAACTGCCCGCGGTTCAGCTTGCCCACGCCCTCCGTGTCACATAGCGCCCTACAAATTAACACAGTACTCATTCTACATTCAGACTACATTACAAAAAGCTGCTAAAACATTTTTTTTAACGATGTCAATCCAAATTTAGGATATTAATTTTCCGCCTTTCTGGTATGCTGAGGAGTTGAATACGCTGGTACGTTGGTCAATGCAATTAGCTTTCAAACAAATGACGCGTAGGTATATGTACTTACCATATGTGCGCCAGCGTGTGCTGCGGCAGGCCGGACTCGAGGAACACGTGCTTGATCTCGAGGCCGGAGACCAGCCCGTCGCGGTCCGCGTCGGCCACCGCGAACTGCGCGTCGAAGGCCGCCTTGTCCGCCGCCGACACCACCCACCCGGCGCCCGCGCCGGCGCCCAGCGGGGTCGGCGCGGCGCCCAGGGGCGCCAGCGGCTGGCCCGCCGCCGACAGCGGCGCGATTAGCGGCGGCTGCGACGATGGCGGCTACCCAAACAGACATTTGATTTTATACATATTACCGGAGATAATTTTTAATAGGTTGGAAAACCGAAACGGGTTGAAGAAAATTTAATCTGGTTATTAAAAGGAAAATTTATCAGTAAAAATGTTCTGTTTTTGAAACTAACCAATATAAGAGTTAACTAAGCAAGTAGATGTATAGTATAGTGAGTATCCAACACATACGCTGGACAGATCCAACAGGCCCTCGAGCAGACTGGCGTTGCTCTGCGCGGGCGGCGGGCGCGGCGGCGGCGCGGCGGCGCGGCCGGGCGAGGGCGGGCGCGAGGGGGGCCGCGAGGGGGGGCGCGAGGGGGGCCGCGCGGGGGCGCCGCGCCGCAGCTCCGGCGGCAGCGTCGTCGGCACCGCGTGCTTCTCCAGCGCCTTGTACACCAGGTGCATGGCCTGCGTATTGTACATGTCACTCATCATAATGGACGAGGACCAATGATGGACATCATTTACTTTTTCAACAAACTTAAGAATCATGCAATAACTTGAAGCAGTCGATTTGTATATTAACAAATTTCCGCTTAATTACGAGTATCCAGTAGTAGAATCATTACCGAAGTCACACCAAGGATTCATAACAAAGAAACAAAGCACTCGATCATATTCCTCTCTTCCTTTTGTACCCAACTATTGACTGGTCGTGATCGACACCTCTCCTCTCCTATCTCATGACATGACAAACCTTCCTCCAGCCCTGCTCGTGACTCCGCCTCAAACACGGCAACAACGTTTCCGACACAGCGCCGCTGGTGGCGAGTGTATAAACTCACCACTAAGAACTCGTGGCGGTCCAGCATGCCGTCGCGGTCCTGGTCCGCCAGGTCCCAGATCTTGCCGAGGGTGTCCAGCGGCAGCTTCGACTCCATCAACACACCCTTCACCTGCATAAGTTATCATTTGTAAACGGAACGGCGGGTGACACACCCAAGGATTCATAAGACAAACTTCCTCAAACAGTTTATCCGGAGGAGTTTATCAGGAGGTCCGTAGCTACTCAGTTAGCCGGTGTTGTCGGCAGGGAGCCGGTCTAATTCCTTGCCATCAAATATGTTGAAGCGTATAAAGCAATTCATATATGGTAAACAATTAATTGTCAAGAAAAATGATTACCACCCAAGAAAAAAATATTCACGCAATTACCTTATTGCCGGCGATGAGCCCGTTGCTGGGCTGCAGCGAGTCGAACAGCGCGTTGTACTTGTCGCGCTCGCTCGGCTTGATGGACCAGTCGGACGCGGCCGCGGCCCCGGGCGCCGGCGCCGGCGCGGGCGCGGGGGAGGGCGCCGCGGGCCGCGGCGGCCCGTGCGCCGGCACGCGCGGCAGCTCACCCTACACCACAATATTTTGAAAGGAATCTTAAGTATTGTTTATACAATAACAAAATATTTTTGCCCAACCAAGCACTTGAACCGATAGTATGTGAAATTATGGAAACATTCACCAGGTTGATACAAGATTCAGTAGCTTGAGCAGTTGTACCAGTTTCTGACGAGTATCTCTCGCGATTTTTTCCTTCCCAGTTATAGGTACTGACCACTTTGGGGGGCGGCGTGTCGGCGCTGATGTTGGTCATGTTGATGTCGCGGCCCGCCTGCGCCAGCGCCACCAGCTTCAGCGCCACGAACAGCCCCGTCTGCATACAAAAACGACATTGCATCAGTTTAACACTGCAGGTGTAGCCTTCTACTTTACTGCCAACAGAGTCTGAACTTCCGCCAGCATCGGATTACTCATATAGGTAAACGAGGTGGCGTTGCCGCAAGCCAGGCCCGTGACGATCCAGTCTCGGGCCCCGGACATGTGGAAGCCCACCCGACCCCTCCCGACCCACCCGGCCCCGGCCCTGGTTTTCACCGATCAATTAGGGTACAAGCGATTCAATTCAAGATTGATTAGTTAGCACATGTTTCCAATTGTTTAGAAATATTTAAAGAATAAAGAAGTGTAAGACTTCTTCGGCAGATGTCACTAGGCGTCACCCTTAGACGCATATCCTCCTCCTCCTCCTTGCATCGGTTTCCTCATCACTGAGGGTCGTGGTCATTTAACAGCTTCTCTCTGATGATCTGGCGCCATCTTCCTCTATCTGTTGCCAAGTGAAGAGCATCGTGTACTGTAGTGTTGAGAGCTGAGCGAATTTGGTCAGACCAGCGCATTGGGCTCTTATATCTTGATCGTTCACCTTCGACTTTACCAGTGATGACCAGTTTCTCGAGGTTATCACTGTCTTTTCTAGCAACGTGGCCAAAATATTCAAGTACTTTGCGCAGGCAGACGGTAGATAGCCTGGTTTTTAGACGCATATAAATGAAGGATATGGTGGAGAAATTCGCAGCCATCAGGTAAGTCTCAGTAGCTCAGTTGGTCAGAGTGATGGGCATGTTTCCCAGAGTCGCGAGTTCGAGTCTGGCCTCGGGCTCTGTGGATTTTTCTACTTTTCCTTTATTTCTAAACATTGAAGTATCGATATCGTTAGATTCGAGATCGATCGCGAACGCGATATGTTGTGGTCGTTGATAGGTATGAGATGAGAATTTAACATGTCTCTTACGTAATATGGCTAAGTAACTTAGTCTGGGTTATTTATTGTAAAATCACCGCGCCATGCTAACCTATTACATTTTTACTTTACAGATTTATATCTAGAGATCGATATGGGATACCGAATAAAATCTTCGATCCTAATATTTCTTAATTTGGTCACAAAGATTTATTTGGCCACAAATGTGTACAAACATAGCGTTGAAACATAAGAATGCTCCCTGTTTCTGTTATCGTTACGCACCAATGCGATGCGAATGTTTCCATCGCAATTGCCGTCAATGCAACTAAATAAACTTATTCAAGCGTGCAATTATGAGGCAACATTACAGAATTAAGTACTCTAAGATTATATTGAGTTAAGTTGTGCTTAAATATTAACTGACTCCCAAAAAGGAGGAGGTTATTATGTATTAGCTAAGTGTACACTATTTATTCTTAGAGCTTTAAACCAAGCGGAGCCGGCATTGACAGGCGTTCCCCTCTGCCGAAAATGTATGACCAGTGGTCATACTCATTGTATGGACTGACGTTTATTTGACGTGGCTATTTTGACGTTTCGCATACATTTAACGTTCCCCTCCCCCGCAAAAAACGGCAGACTTTTTCCGATAGAAATGAGAGTGCGTGTCGCATCCGGTTGGTTTAATAATCAAAGATTTATTTGTTATACTTTTTTGTTTCATAAAACAAAAGCGGTTGGGGACTTCACATACACCTTTGAATTTCTCCGCAGATGTATACAGGTTTCCTCACGATGTTTTCCTTCGCCGAATAGCGATTTGTAAAAACCTAATATACCTATCAAAGTATATTTAATTTAAACTTTCATGAGACATATTAACACTATCATCACTACACTACACGCGGCTGCACTCACTTGTGTTTACTTGTGGTTTGTGTTTGTGTTCACAAGTGAGTACCTACCTACACTACAGCCGCGTGTAGTGATAATAGTATCAAAGTATATTTTATATGTAGAGGTACATACGTTCCGGAAAACTCATTGGGGGTTTGAACCCGAGACCTTCGGATTGAAAGTCAAGACGTCTTACCGCCAGCCTACAATCGCTTACTATAGCCCGATCCTTCTCGTGCATGAGAGGAGGCCTGTGTCCAGCAGTGAGACGTATAGTATAGGCTAACATATCATATATTATATTATAAAACAAAAATCGGTCACACAATATATCTTTCCCTTAGTATTTGCACTTTGCAGTGTAACCTGTAAACTGTCTTGTATTGTATGAATTGTAACTGTTTGTGGGCCGCGACGCGACTGGCGACTCGCGACTCTCGCGACCCCGCGCCGCGCCGCGCCGCACCGCGCCGCACCGCGCTGCATGGTGAGGTGAAATGGAAAGGGACTCATATTTACGACAATCGATACCCGACACGCAACCGTACTACAAGTCAAACAGTAAGTCAACTCTAGATGCGACGCGCGCTGTGGTCGGATCTACTAGAGCTCCGAGTGCTCCGACTAATCGCTGTCGTCACATTTAAGGGGCTGACAACACCTTTAAATTAGCTTTCACTACTTGTTTTGGGAAAGTAAAAAAAATACATATTCATTATATTTGGAAGAACTTTGTTGATTCTGATACACGATTGGACGAAATCGGCTCGATAGAAAATAATTCGAAAGCTACATCTTACAATTAGCTTTAAACCGTTATACATATGTCCTTTTTCTGGACTTATACGTCTGTAATTAAGGACAAAATTCCACCACACTAATACTACAAACTACATTATTTTATATTTCTCAATCAATGCGTAGTTTTTATTTAAATCATAATTTTGCGAAATCTGCTTTGAGCTCCCATACTATTCGTAACACAGTGTTTCTCTTTCACTCACGCTGAAAAAGATAGGGGTGGAGTTTTGCTGTTGTCATCCCTTAATAATCGCGGCTTACAATGGTTCATATTACTTTTTAAAATAAAAACACAAAAAATATGTTTATATGGGTATATATCTCATACCTACAATCGTCAGTTCTCTGTAAAACGGTGCAAGTCTGGCCATTTAGACAGCGGTGGTTTAAATGAGCGAAACAAAAAGGTCACATTTATATTTACACACGACCGCCGTTGTGTGTGTGGGGCCGCTCTTTACGTGTCAAATTCAACACCTATATGATTGTTCATGAAAGTGTGTCGTCTAGTGTTAGTTACTGTTTTGTTTTGTTTTGACTGTGCCGCAGCGAGCCGGCGGGACCCTCGGGCTCGGAACGTAATAGGTACGGCGGGCTATCAGCTGTTTTACGTCTGGCGATATTCTTAACTCCCTATAGTAAGTACTCTGGTCCACATTGCATACATTATACTAACCTGGGTACACTACACTCATACATATAATATACAGGCGAGATGATGATTCTTAATATTACCTACTTTTTTCTTACTCAGCAATGGGAATTCGCGACATCCTTTATTGATTTTATTTAACTGTTCAAACCTCACGTGATGGAGAATGAATGATGAAGATGTTAAGACAGGAACGGAGCGGCAACAATCTTCCCGCATAAATAGTACAAAAACCGAACAATACTTTTTATTTCAAACTATAAGTCATTTATACTACTTTACAAACTCCACGCGCAACACAAAAACTTATCGTATCGCATACGCCCATTATTATACAAATAAGATTACACTCCACACACTCGTACCTATTTAACATTTGCTTAAATCAACAACTTTACAACACTTTAAAACTTTGTACGTTTTAACAAAGTAATTATTGTTTATTAGCCTTAAACTGTGTGTTTGTACGTATTATACTTGAAATGTGTCGGAGCGGCACGACGGCGAAGCGCACAAGCCGGCCAATGATACGTTATCACTCTGCTCTGTGTGTAATGTACCTAATGAAACATCCTCCGAGATCGCGAGCACAGCGACCACGGCACACACACTCGCTGTCGGACATGGGTGTTGGGTGCCAAGTACCGCTCCGATACCTGCCCGACGCGACGCGACTACACTACGTATATCGCTCAGTCACTCCCTTACTTATGCTCGGGGGCGGTTAAACTAATTCTGCTGTTATTAAAATCCTTTTACAGTCACCGCGTCCTTTATACTTGCATTCCCATAGATCTCGCAATGTTTATAGCAGCTTAGAATCCGCATGATTTGAATCCGCATTGCTGAATAATTTGAATGTTCGTTTTCATTTCAGCTCAATAGCAGCGTTACGCTAGCCGCTAGCCTCTCAATAGTCTCAATTAGGGACTTTACGGGGTGAATATTCAGATTCAGTGGATGCGGCACGAGACGAGTGGAGGCGATTGTCGCCGCCAGGCGCCAGGCGCGACCTTCAAACGTTTAGTGTCGAATTACCCAGACCAGACACAGTACAGTATGTAGTTACCTACAGTATAAGGACTAAAGTCTTCAGTAGCTCCGGATCAGCCAATACAAATTGTATGATTACTTATAATTCCCTCTAATAACAATAAACTAAGTTACAGTTATAACAACTACTAATAATAAAGTAACTAAAAGAAATGTTGCCTATCTCAAAACATTCAGCTCTAACAGAATGAAGACCGGCTTCATGCCGTCTCTCTCCCACAGTCCATTCACAGGCGAAAGCGATCCCTCGGACGTCGTTCAACAATGTTCCGGCACTTCCGGTACGGTTTCCGGTTTCGGTTTCGATTTTTCAGAAGCCCACCTCTATAATGAAACGTCAGTTATCTACAGGCCTGACGTTTAACATTTATGCCATATAAGCGAATTCATGTCATATTTAGGGTTCCGTATCTCAAAAGGAAAAACTGAACACTTTTAAGATCAACTCTTGTCTGTCTGTTCGCCTGTCACATCACAACCAATTTCCTAGACTCTACCAAAATGCAGGCGACTTTACCCCTTGCCTTTGGGGTCGAAGAGGTCGCATGTCTTGGATAGCACAACATCGCTGAGGCGTGATTTTTTGAGGCAGCGTTTACTAGTAGCAATGGCGAGTCAGAAACATTCTTCGGGATGCCAGAATTGCCGAAGGCTTATTGACTTTCCTTTTCTTCACGAGCCCTGCTAAAAATACTCAATTGGCTAAAAACTAGGCAAGCCGTTGGGAATCGTCCTGTTTGGACAATCATCCACTGGTTGCTGGTTACCTTGTCGAGGTAGCCCTTGCCGTTGGGGTCAGAGAGATCCCATATCTTGGAGAGCACGACATCGCTGAGGCGCGACTTCTTGAGGAAGCGCGCGGCGTCGGGCGCCTGCACCGCGCCCGTCGCGTTGGGGTCCACCTGCAAACACCACGACATTCATGCCCTGCAGGTTATTGCCAAACTACGGTCAGCTTTATTGCTTCAGGTTAATCTTTGGACAGACAAAATAACCCTACAAATAACATTCAGTTAATTTTTTATGTTTAAAGTCTTCAGGTGAGTAGGTTGCCACCTTTTTTTGAGAGAAATATAGTATTTTACAAACCTACATCAAAAAAATATAGTACACCTTGTTGTTACCTCATGAAACGTTCCAAAAATATAGTATTTTCGTCTTTTTTGCATATTTTCAACAGTACACCAATATATTATAGTACAGGTGGCAACCCTAGCCGTGAGTCTCGCTTGAATGGCATGAGAATGTTATTTTATTTTCTGGTTCTGTCTGATTCTCAGCCGACACAAAAACACTTGCCACAGTCTGATTTATGTTATGCTTGGTGTAAGGCGACAAACGTAACCGTAGATGGCCTCCCAGAGTCAACGAGCTCATGTATGATTAAATGCATTGTTACAGAACACAAGAAATATTTTTGTAGCCACTCAACAAACAGTGGCTGCCAAAAATATGTCTACATACTCTTTTGAACCTTACTCCATTGCATTAAGGTTCATAACTATTTTTTTTTGCGTTGACAGTACACATTATAATCAGAGTACAAATGAATTGTTACAATATCCAGAGACATTGCCTTTGCTTTATCATTGCCTTTATCGCTGATACAGATGTTTGGTTACCGAGTCAAACCTTGTCTTGTCTCTAACATGTCTTTATTATTGTATTATATTACATGGGAATCCTGTTCTGTATCAGAATCCTGTTTTATGCAACAATTTTTAAGTTACTAAGTTAACTATGATGTAGATGGTCAGTTGGTCACACCACAACTAGGAACACATGGCTCAATAAAAAATTAAAAATGCAATTTTAAGAAAAGCTATTCAAAGCTTTAATTAGTTTAATTGATTCACTTTGACTTACACCTCCTTATTCAGAATTACTCAGTTGTTTCAAATCTAGGTAAAAAATAAGAATGAAAAAACATATATTATATACATATTCTATACTGCTAACTTCAAAAACTGCTAACAGTGTAAACATTTCCATTGCCTCATGCACATAAATACTATGCCCAGTTATATACTGGCATGGATCTGAGAATGAGAATGCCACATTTCTAAAATTTCAAATATTTACACTTCAATCTGAATAAGTACAGTAACAATCCATTTCTTCAGCATGATTTGCAATGGTATCTAAATATCTTCTGACAACATTGCTTCCACAACAGAATTTTAATTGTAGTCATTAACAATGAAGTGTTTTAGTCCTAATCCTAGTATAATTTAGAATGATTTGATTATACCATCCAAGCATTTGTCTCAGCATTTTGCCATGGCCAATAAAGTTATACTATTATATCATAAATATTTTTTCATACAAGTCAGACTTGCTTTGTTTAAGCCATTCAAACTTCAAGGTCAACATTCTGCTAGAAAATATTAGGTAAAAGTCTTAAAACGAGTCACCTTAATTGGGAGGTGGGGAGGGTTGTTTGGGGGTAGAGGGGAGTAGGAGGGAACCTCTACGGTGGGTCAATAGCTTGGTTTCGGAAATATTGATGATTAAAGATTAAGGATATAGTACTACCAAATATTGGTTCGTGGCGAACAAGGGCTTCTTTCCCTTATTGTATGATACCAAAGTCAGTTCTGGCGCACTGTTTGTTCACGGTTCATCTATCACACTTCTCCTCACTTTGCTCGTCATCGCACCTATCTTGGCTCCTTCAAATGACAGTCTTCCGTGATTGTATATTGTCATCGATTATTTTACTTTAGCCATGCAATTAAGCAAATAAAAAAGGTTATTTCCTTATATTTCCTTATTGTACACATGTTTAATGCAATTTATACATTCTTACATCTATATACATTCAACTTATAAAACTTTGTAGAATTTGTCAGGAAATAGAAGTGTTGTGGTTCATATGCAAGCTCATACATTCTATGATACTTCCCTTCCCAGACAGATGCATAATTTTTTATAGATTTTTTTTTTCTTTTCCTCAGGCTAAAATTGCTATAAATGATTTTAAAAGGACCCAAAAAACCCCCCAAGAGCATCAGTAATCCTAAAAAAAGCGACTTGTATTAAGACCCAACCCAAATATTATACTTATATAATAAACATGTACAAATGCTTTTACAAGAAGAGTGTGAGTAAGTATTATTCTAATATTAGAAATTTAGATTGGCTTGTTGACCAAACAAATAAATAAATATATTACTTAACAACTAGGTATAAGTTTAGTTTTAGTCTATTTTAGTAATAAGACTTTTTATTGTTTTAAAAATGTAAATTAACCCGTTTGAATGAATAAATAATATTACTTTACAACTGGAAGCTGTGCATTCTGACCTGATCACATCGGACACATACTTAAGGACTGGTGTGTATTGATATTGAAAAACTCCATTTCTCACACAATCAGTAATAGTTAGGAATTCCTTAGTTTGTCAAAATAGATTCTTTTGATAGAAGATAAAAGTTTCTAGCAGCAGATACCAGCCTCCCACTATCAACATGCATAATCTTGGGTGTTTGATAACAGCTGAGTCAATAACTATTTCAACAACATTTTAAAGATTTTTAATCTCTAGAGTCTAGATAAGTAACCATAATACTCCTATTAGTTTTGTTTAGGAACTACTTTAAGATATAAAATACACCCAACTATTTATGAAAAGGGAGCCATTCTCATTCATCATGTTTAGAACCAAGATCAGTCCTAAGAACTCCATAATTATAAAATTTCTTGTCGTGGCCAAAGGACACAAGACGTCGCATCGTAATTCCATAATCAATACACCTCTATCAACCCTAACGCAGTGTTTATAACAAGAAACATGCAAGACACTTTGCATCCACTAACATCTTCAAATAGCTCATACCTGGTGATAATACGCTTCGTATATAGCGCTGTGGGTCCCTGCCACCTGCAACGGTTCAAGCCACATTTTGAAAACACAAAACTCCCGGCGTGATAGCTTGGAAACAAGTATTTTCAATCACACGAAGGGTGTGACATTTGGTCAGTTCATGACATTCAATGTTCGCTAAAGCCGAAATAATTACGGAACTACTGGTTCATTAGGGTTTCAATTTGTAGATGACACCTCGTACATTCACTACACTGTATAACGAAGAAAACTATTAAACACAGACGGCTGAAATCAAGAGATTTCAATATTTTTTTGACGCAGCGTAAACCAACTGAAGTACACCAAACTTTGTCACTGAATATCTCAGAACATTCCTGTTCTTTACGCGACATTAACTGCCCGATATTGTAGATCACTTAGTTATTGGTCGTCTGCGCTATAACTCTGTTTCATTTGCACTACACGAATTATTTAATTTTGATTTAATTCTACCTGAGTAGGAGAAGGCAAGGCAGCCATTTTTTACATCTCCTCGTTGACCAATCAATAGAGTCCATAGGCAACAGAGTTTTGACGTTTCGCTTGAATGTTGCCAACAAAAAAAGCTTCATATTTTTGGTTACTCGACTTCACAAAAGTACAATCGGGAAGACAATTTTTATTTTTGATTAAGTACGGAATTTTCTATTTTCGACCCCCGACCTGCCCCCGACGAAAAAAGGGTGTCATAAAGGCGTCAGTTCACCTACGCATTCGCATTCGAAACATCACTAGCGAAACAGTAACCGAATAGGACGGAACATCTCAACTCGCTGATAATCCCACCTCCATTTCATATAACTCCAAGGTTTTGGCCACGTTTTGGCACCTTAGCTCTTTAACGGTGACGGTAACGGCTTTGAATTTAAATGCGGTTTTTGGAATAGGATGGGGAAGGCCGGTGAAAACTTTTGGTAGAGTGCGCTGTTCCAGATTCCATACAACTGCGTACAACGAGAGAATGAGACTATATACAATCGGAAGGCTTTTCTTAGGGAAAATTATTTCCTGTCACTTTATTCTATAGCATTTTATATCTATAGTATTTCCGAAACCTGAATTTCGCTTAGGGACCAATTTTAGAAAAAACAGTCGGTAAAATAAATAAAAACGACTTCCCGCCATACGAATTCATATTTACTTATAGGGGTTTCAAATAAGATACATATACCTTTTGTATTAAACTGATTTATTAATGCTTCATCAAATCGAAAGGTCCATAAACAACATGATCGGTTGAAAATCAAAAATATTTATTCTACACTTTGAATACATCTTTTCAGTCGCTCTAATCCACGTATATTTAATTCATAGCAAGGGATTTTTTGCAGTTTGTCTAACCATTGCTTAACTTGAACATGGCGGTCCGATGGGGGAACCAACAGCTGTAGCGAGCTTACTGTACTTGCACAGCACAAATCAGCTAGTGTAACCTGTAAATCAATCAATCAACGAGCATATTTACTCAAAGAATAAACATCTATATACTTAAAAAATACATATTTTGCCGCAAAAACCCCCATTGATTAAGAAAGTTACTACACATTTAGTAGGTATGTACCTAACTACTATAAGTTTATAGGATTAGGACTAGTAGTTTATAGGATCTTACTTGTTTTACGTGTATTATTATTACATTAAGCAAACCCGTCAGTTTTAAACTTATATACTCTCGTAAAATAAAATACATGCTCGAATTGGACTAAATCCGTGAAAATAGAAAATAAATTTAAGTATGTATATTCGATTGTTATGCTTTTTAGCACAGAACCTATTGAACCTACTTATATCAAAAAGACTGCTGTAACTGCAACTTATATATTGAAGTATTACCTTATCACAAGCCAACCACATCCGATCAGCCAACAGATGTTCTAAACGATCAACTGCGGAGTGCCACTCCTGGACCTTTCCGTCGTTGGCAGGTCGTTTGCCGCGAAAATATTCACTCTGTAAGAGTAAGCGTGTAAAATTAACATACATATGTATTAAGTTTCAAGTCGAGAAGTCAAATGTGCCATATTTTGCAAATCGTGAACTCACTTGACTAAAATATATCAGAGGGTTTAAATTGTTTCATTATTTAGTAAGATGAGATCATAAATATTTGAACAGTTTCTGTAAATGTAGTACCTACTCACAAATATATAGCTGTCAATTGGAAACAAGGTGCCAGAGTTGAAGAACATGGTTTGGTTGACTCTGGCCCTTATTAAGGGATCTTCTGGGTACAGATGGTGACCTCCTCCGGTTTGGCACAAGTATAATGCGATAGCATGACTGTCACAAATGACGTCATTGCCGATTTGCAATGCTGGTACTTTTTGTAATTGATTCACCTGTAAAATAAATTGAATAAAATGTTATATGCAGTCCAATGAAAAAGTATAGATATACAGAAAATAGAACAGACGTAACCTTTGTAAAAAACGAAGATTTATTATCTTCCTTAAAAAGGTCGATATGATGGTAATGAAACTTGGTGTTCAGCATGGACGCCACCATCAGCACGAAACGGACGGGAGGGGATATCTCGTCTCCATACAAGATCAATTTGTTTTCCTTCCTAGAAAAAATACCATCAATACCAGTATCACTACATGTTAGTGAACTGAGTGCCACTAACATTGGTCTTATTCTACCTGCAAGTGAGTAATCAAAATGAGGAGAATACATCAGCAACTGCATATTGGGAATTAATTAAATTATACTCTATTAATTAGCGGTAATACTTACACATAAAAAGAAAAATACACGCAAAAGCAATAAAAATGGGTTACTTTGTAATATCTGTGCATGAAATTTCAACAATGACCCGTTTACTGTTTTGAGTGTGTTCATGTTGCTAACAGTAGATAAACAAATATGTATAAGTGTAATGTAAGTAATCAACAAATTACTATTAATAGTAGTTTATGTAAATGTTACGTAATAGGGGTCCTTAAAACACGAGTGTGGTTTTATGAAACGAACGAAGTGAGTTTCATAATAAGATCACACGAGTGTTTTAAGGCCTAATTACGTACAGTTGCATACACTGCTTTATCTACATACATATTATAAACCCGAAATGACGCGTTCTAAAACTGTTAAAATGGCTGCCATTTCACAGATCGCACCGCCGTGGCCAACTCGATTGTGTCGGCGGGGCGCGTGCCGGCGGTCGGAGGATCGCGCGGCGCGGCTCACGGATTTTCATAATGATATCGAATTTTTGCTTATTATTTGATAATAATAACATCGTTACAGATAAGACATTTGTTCTAACTTCTAACAAAACAGTCTCTTTTTATGCTGGTGGTCATAACGTGCGGTTTTTGAACGCATCATGGAGCTAGGGTTTATGATATGGGTGTAGATAAATACTGTTTACAATATTAATAGAAAAGTTAATGGTCCCTTTATACCAAGACCTACCGCATTAGAATCAAATTAGAATACATATTATATTTATATGTATTATATAAGGGACATCACATCACACACCTAATCCGAATTTAGAAATTCATAGACAAAATCAGACGGAAATGCTTAAATTTGTCTATGGCCTCCATACAAAAAATCAGCTACCATAGATAAATTTAAGCATTTAATTGCAATACAGGTTAGGTGTGTGTTGTCCCTAATTCCAGAATATTATGACGGTATAAACAGTATTTTTACCAGAGAAAAAAACCTGCAATATTGCAGGTCTTTTTCTCTGGTAAGAACCTATAGGTAAAGCCCTACCAGAAATATATGAGCACGCGCCATATTGCGGAACTTCATTGGAACTAAATTTTTCATACTAAACTGAACTGTCACCATATACATTGAGAAAAAAGCGCCCTCCTGACAATACTCATATATTTCTGGTAGGGCTTTTTTTTTACTTATGTAAGTACCAAACGTATATGATGGAAAACTCGAAAAAATTGCACATTACTAATATTATAAAAAATACTTATATAAAATAAAAAATTACTTACACTGTTGCATTCGTACTGCTGTATCGTGTAATCACTCGAAACAGGTTATTACAAATAAAATAAACCATCATGTTATAAACCGAGCAACGCAGCGCGGCGCTTACTCCTCCGTAGTCCGTAATAGTTAACTGGCCAATGGCGCCTTCTAAAAAATAAACACCATCAAAAAGCTTTATGCCGGATCCACACATTGGGCCTAAGTTAAAGCGGTATTAGACATTGCAACCTGCAGGGCCCAATCCGTCAGATTGGAAGATGTAATTAAAGGTAGGGCCCGTAGGGAGCTGAAGGAGGGGAAGGGAGAGGCAGGCAGGGTACACAACAGATTGGGCCCTGCAGGTTGCAATGTCTAATAGCCGTTTTAGCCGAACTAGGGGACGCAGCTAGTTACTCCCTCTAAAACGGCTATTAGACATTGCAACCTGCAGGGCCCAATCTGTTGTGTACCCTGCCTCTCCCTAACCCTCCTTCAGCTCCCTACGGGCCCTACCTTTAATTACACCTTCCAACCTGACAGATTGGGCCCTGGAGGTTGCAATGTCTAATACCGCTTTTAGGCCGCGGACTAGATGCACGTCACTGGAACTGAAAGGCCATGACAACAAGAGGGGCGATACGGTACGTACGATGAATTTGCCACGGAACGGATCCCCACTTATGGCCTCTACACTCGGCGCAATCTCGAAGCAAAAATCGGCGGCGGTTTTGATACGTTGCCGTCTAGGTAGGTGGAACAAAATCAATCGATGGATCAAAAACCGCAATGTATTAAAAATCACAGGTCGCTAAAGTCTGTCGAGAGCCTTAGCGTCGAAGTTACGCCACTAGCGTGAGTCTATCAAAATATATAGACTTGACTGGACCCTTTATTGGATGACAGTGGTGGTGATGACCGCTGTTGGCCCAATGTGTGGGTCTGACATCACATCCATATGTAAGGATAAGCATAAATTTTATTTACATATTATGATAATAAAAATAAATTTTAAATCGCATATAGGGTGTAACAAAAAACTGGTAATCCGTTTAAGTCCCATCTGGCAACGCTCCATACTTATCCCATAAAAAAAATTTTTCGGGTACAAAAATTTGTTTCCCACTTTTTCTTACTCGCAATACGATACCAATAATGCCCTTAAACGGATCACCCGTTTTTTGTTTCACCTTGTAGAGTGGTCTACAGTAGCGTCAGTAGTAGCGCAAATGCAAATCTTGCGGTAGGTACACTATTTTGTATTAGGTACCTACATATTTCATTTTCACATTGAATATTTTTAACAAAATTTTTCTGGCACTTACCCTCATGCCTGACTTACATTTATTTATTAATTATAAATTATAAGTACTTTCCTATTTAATAAACTACAATAACCTATTTATATATCAGTCAACCTGCTTTTTATGAATTTCGCGTCACCTCTGAGAAAAATAAAAATAATCATTATCATTGTAGGTACTCATAATTAATTATCCTAATTAAGGGTCACTATAAGTAGATATATAAACTCACCGTTATCAACTTATCATGGTATGTGATTTTATCCTCCTGATACTACTGATCTGATAGTCATCATCATCATCATCATCATCATCATTATATCACCACATAATCACCACAAGCGAAGCTATACATACATTAGCAATAAAGTACATAGAACAGACAGGAGGTGCAATGGGTATTGCAGAACTCTGTATATCACGTTTCATGTTTATGTTATGCGTGGCCGACCCATGTTGTGCCACGACGACAGGCACTCATCTCATCACGTCGGCAACTAATGCAATATTCATCTTCATGTTGCCCGAATAACACCTCGGTCGATTGGTTATTTGATTCAATATAAGTGGTGGATTTTTATTTTACCCTGCTGATAAATGTAAAGCTAGCTTTTAGTTTCAAAATATATTTATTTCATATATTGGTTTTACAGTGGGAGGCAATACAGTGATCCCAACACTAGGCTGAGTTGCAATAAATATTGTTTGTTGTTGCTCTGTTGTTGTTGTTGGAAGGTGCTGGCTGTTGACGTCTATTGTCTATGACAGTGTTTTTCTGTTATTATTTGAAGTGATTCTAATATTTTCTATTTTGTCAAAAATGCTATCATCCATAAGCGCTAATTAAAATTATTCTTCATTGAGACAATACGTCTATTATTTTCAATACTAAAATTACCTCTATCAGTGGTAGCAGAGCGTGGTTGCTAAAACCGTAGTGTGAAAATAATGGAAGAATAAAAATAAAAGTGAAAAAACAAAAATGGCTTCAAGTCTTAGAAACATAGAAGCGTTGACGAAGTCTAACTATGATACGTGGTGCCTACAAGCGCAGGCAGTACTAATCAAGAACGACTTGTGGGAGTATGCTGGTGGAGAAAAGGAGTTAGCGGCGACTGCGACTGCCGACGAAAAAAGTTTTTTCGAGAAAGAAGACAGAAAGGCAAGATCAGAGCTGTTGCTACTCATATCCCCAGCAGAACTCAAGCAGATAAAAGGCTGCAATACTTCAAAGGAGCTATGGGATAAGTTGAAATCTATCCATCAAAGCTCAGGACCAGCTAGAAAAGCTACCCTACTAAAGCAACTGGTCTTAAAGAAGATGACACCTCAAGAAGACGTGAGAGACCATCTCAACAACTTCATGGATGTTGTGGGTAAGCTGGAAGACATGAATGTAAACATAAATTCAGAGTTATTAAGCATAATGATGCTGTACAGTCTACCTACAAATTTTGATAGCTTTCGAACAGCGATTGAGTCGAGAGACAACCTACCTAGCCCTGAAACTCTTAAGGTAAAAATAATTGAAGAATATGAAGCAAGGAGGCAATCTGAGCCCCAGACTTCAGAAGCATTATATGTGAAGCCTAAGAAAAATGAGTTATTGTGCAGAAACTGTAACAGAAATGGGCATTCAACCGAAAATTGCTGGTCGAAGAAAAAACAAAAGAAAAACCTAAACAAAATTCAACAAAAGAGCTACAATGTCTGTTTGACAACTCAAACGTCAAAATTCAAAAGTGGATCGTGGTGTCTTGACAGCGGCTGTACGTCGCATATGACAGGAGAAAAGGATTTGATGACTGATCTAAATCCTGCATCAGACATATTACGACTGGCGTCAGAGAAGCACACTGCAAATGTTGAAGGTAAAGGAAAAGTTATAATGAACTCAAATGAGTATGAATTCACATTAAAAGATACACTTTATGTACCTGACCTGACAAATAACCTTATGTCAGTAAGCAAGATTACAGATAATGGCTTTAAAGTCCTATTTGAAAAGCATCAAGCTAGTGTAATAGAAGACGGGAGAGTGATCCAAAAAGCAAAGAGAAAAAATGGTCTGTATTACCTTGAACTTGAAGAGGCAACAGAGACAGCGAATTTCACACCCGAAGCTGAGAGTGAAATCATGAAATGGCACAAGAAACTAGGTCATGTCAATGAAAAAGACCTAAAACTGATGAAAAGTAATGAGATGATGAGAGGGCTTAACTTCAAAGAAAATCATCTTGAACAGTGTGAAACTTGCATCAAGGGCAAAATGACAACCCTACCATTTCAAAGTCTTGGAGAAATAATCTCCACCGAGCCTCTACAGATAATTCACAGCGTTGTATGCGGTCCATTTGAACATGAATCGTTGGGCGGTTCGAAGTACTATGTCACATTCATAGACGACTTTACAAGATACTGCTGTGTATACTTCATGAAAGAAAAAAGTGAAGTAATAGAAAAATTCAAAGAATACAAGAAGAACGTTGAACTATACCACAAAACAAAAATACAAAGTCTTCAATCTGACAACGGAGGTGAATACCGATCAAAGGTTTTTGACAATCTCTTAAAAGAGCATGGCATAAACAGAAGATTGACCGCGCCTTACTGCCCTCAATCTAATGGTTGTTGTGAAAGGAAAAATAGGTCTCTTATGGACAAAACAAGATGTCTAATGCTGGATTCCAAGGTCCCTCCATATCTGTGGGCAGAAGCAGTGAGCACTGCCAACTATCTTATAAACAGAAGCCCAGCAAGAGCACTGAAAGGAAGCTCGCCATATGAGAAGTGGACAGGAAGAATACCATCGGGAAATCATCTACACGTATTTGGGAACAGAGCGTTCGTCTTGAATAAAAATCGAAGAGGAAAATTGACTGCAAAAGCAATCGAAGGAGTATTTATAGGATATGCAAGAAATGCAAAAGGATTCAGAATATACATACCGGAGAAAAAAGACATTGTTATCAGCAGAGATGTACGAATAATGGATAAGATGCATTTCGAAAACAACACTGCTGAGAAATACAAAGACTTACAACCCGAAAGTGTGAAACCTGAAGCAGAAGAAATTGAAATTGATTTTGGCCCCTATAAAACTAATAATGATTTACCTTTTCAGGACGCTAACCCTATCCTTTTTGATTCAGATTCAGATTCGTCTTCACAACCTGATTATGCTGAACCAGAAATTCCAGAACCACCTGAGTCAGCTGAACCTGCTCCAAGTCATCCAAGTACAGGTACAAGACCACAGAGAGCGGTAAAACAGCCAGGATGGACCCGAGATTATGAACTAAATTGCGTTACTATGTCTGCATCAGAAACTGATCATGACTGCTCTCTACTTACATATGAAGAAGCTGTGACAGGCATAGACAAGCAAAATTGGGAGAAGGCAATACAATCTGAAAAGGACTCACTAAAAAAGAACAACACGTGGGTAATAGTTGACATGTCAGAAGCCAAAGGACAGAAGATTTTGTCTAATAAATGGGTATTTCGAGTGAAAGATGACGGAACGTATAAGGCGAGATTAGTCGTACGTGGCTGCGAGCAGAAAAGCGACCTGGATTTTGAAGAAACTTATAGCCCAGTTGTAAGTCAATCTGCCCTAAAGACATTATTAGCAATTGCCGCATCTAAAAATTATCACTTCTTGACTTTTGATGTCAAAACAGCCTTCCTATACGGCGAACTGACAGATGAAGTTTACATGAAACTACCTGTTGGCTATGACGCAGGCCGAAATGCCCGAAGTGGAACGGAAAAAGTTTGCCGATTACAAAAATCCTTATATGGATTAAAACAAGCTCCGTTTACATGGAACAAAACTTTCACCCGGACAATGTTGGATTTAGGTTTCAAAACAATTAAAACCGAGAGATGCGTTTTTGTAAATAATAACAAGTCAATAATAATCGGATTGTTTGTTGACGATGGATTGGTCATTGGAAAAGACCGAATACAGATCAACAACATCTTAAAAAAACTGGAATCCAAATTTGAGATGAAAAAGAACGAAAATCCAAATACCTACCTAGGTATGGAAATACACAACCAAAAAGAAGGCATACTGTTGACGCAAAAATCATACATTGAAGATATTTTGCAGAAATACAACATGAAAGATGCTAAGCCCTGTGATACACCTGGAAGCAACGATGCCAAGTCGACACAGGAAACTCCCCAGGAGAAGGAATATCCCTATAGAGAAGCAGTAGGGAGCCTTCTGTACCTATCGACTAGAACAAGGCCAGATATAGCTCAAGCTGTAAATTTTGTCAGCAGAAATGTCGAAAATCCAACCAAAGAAGATGTAACTAAAGTAAAGAGAATATTTAGATACTTAGTTGGTACTAAAGAAAAGGGTATACAATTTAAGAGGTTCAGCCAAATAGAAGCCATCGATGCTTATTCAGACTCTGATTACGCTGGAGATCCGCTAACAAGACGAAGCACATCTGGCTCAGTGATTATGATGGCAAGTGGACCGATCTCATGGGCATCCAAGAGACAGCCCATAGTGGCCCTTTCGTCGACCGAAGCCGAGTACATTGCAGCAGCAGAATGCTGTAAGGAAACGCTATACCTTAAATCGCTGTTGAAGGAAATAACTGATTCCGGAGTAACTGTAAACATGCACGTTGATAATCAGAGTTCAATACAACTTATAAAATCGGGTTCCTTCAATAAGAGATCAAAGCACATAGACGTAAGGTACCATTTCATACATGAAAACTTTGTGCAAGGACTGATAAACGTCAGCTACTGTCCTACAGAAGAGCAACTAGCCGACATAATGACAAAACCTTTGCCCAAGGTAAAGTTCGCTAAACATAGTGCGAGACTAATGTGTGGATAGTGCTGTACTGCAGCCACATGAGCACCCATCAGGAGAAGGTGTTGGAAGGTGCTGGCTGTTGACGTCTATTGTCTATGACAGTGTTTTTCTGTTATTATTTGAAGTGATTCTAATATTTTCTATTTTGTCAAAAATGCTATCATCCATAAGCGCTAATTAAAATTATTCTTCATTGAGACAATACGTCTATTATTTTCAATACTAAAATTACCTCTATCAGTTGTTAGTTTCATCGCGACTGTACTTATTAGTTTATTTTCTCAAAGAAGTAAACAAAGACGTGTTGATAACATAGAGATGTTTGAAAAAAATATGCTTATAATATATAATGTCTATGCTTTGGAATTCTGACAATCAAATAAAAATGTTCATAGCAAATTTTCTAAATTAGGAAGTTATAAAAATTTAACATACTTATTTAAATCTAAAAATAAAATGTAATCTCAGCAGATTAAAAAATGAAGTTAAATCTTATATAGATATCTATTTTATTAGGTTTTCCACAAGAAATTAAAATGGGGGGTTCGTCTAGCAGGCCACTAGCAACTAGTTTGAAGTGAGTGATTATTTCAACTAAGATTTTGTTAGTGTTTTAGTGTGCTTAGTTACTACGGTGTTAGGTACTTCTCTACTTCCTATGTTACTTTTCAGGCACTGTACGCTGTGGAAAGCAGACCGCAGCCCTGCGTGTCGTTCTGTCTTGATGGCATTGGATGCTATGAACATTGATGTCCGTGAAGTAGACGTTAACATGGATAAAGAAGAGCATAAAAGTCCAAAAATAATTACTGTATGTGTATTGAATAATATTTATTGTTTAACCGATCGATTATGTTAAATTTTGTACATCACTACAACACTTCCAATGGGAAAGGCAACTGTCATAATGACATTTCCAACAATGGTTCTTAGAAAAACCTGGAAAAGCTATGGCGGGATGTAGTTTTTTAGGGTTCCATGCCCAACGGGTAAAAACGGGACCCATTACTTAAAGCGGTATTAGACATTGCAACCTGCAGGGCTCAATCTGTCAGGTTGGAAGGTGTAATTAAAGGTAGGGCCCGTAGGGAGCTGAAGGAGGGAAGGGAGAGGCAGGGTACACAACAGATTGGGCCCTGCAGGTTGCAATGTCTAATAGCCGTTTTAGACTCCGCTGTCCGTCCGTCCGTCCGTCTGTCCGTCTGTCCGTCTGTCCGTCTGTCCGTCTGTCACCAGACTGTATCTCAAGAACCGTGGCAGTTAGACAGTTGAAACTTTCACAGATGATGTATTTTTATTGCCGCAATAACAACAAATAATATATAAAAAAAACAGAATCAAATAAATATTGAAGGTGGCTCCCATACAACAGATACCTGTGATTTTTTGCCGTTTTAATAGATAATGGTACGGGACCCTGCGCGTGCCCAACTCGCACTTGGTCGGGTTTTTATTTATTTTAGCGAAAATGATTCACTGTTTCGTCTCGTATTGGTATTGGTACCAAATGGAAATTCGGCCGTGTCTGAAATAATTAGAATTAAAATGCGGCACAATAAATGAACAGGAAATATTTTTGTCTAAGAATGAAAAACCTTCAGCGGTATATATTATAGTTTCATTTCAGTACATTCGTAAGGACCATTCATCTTTTGTCTCTTTCTCTTGTTGTATGGGCAACAACAGAGACATTCTGGAACAGCGCTTTCTACAATGAGCAGTGATCGGAATAGGTAGTGCCATTTCGGGTGAATGACCTTAAACATTAAACATAACATGGATAAGCCTTGGGATTTCGGGACTCGTATTTTTTCACAGTGAATATTATTGACCTAAATTAAGAAGATGCAAAATAATAAAAATTGACATTATAAATAGGTACGTCAATTATTTATTCAACATAACTTTTAACAGTTACAAATTACAATCATAAAATAAATCGTCAAACATCAACATTAGTACACATATGTATTAAAAACAACGTTATTAAAACATTCGTTATTTTTTACTATTACTAAACATAAACTTAAAATTTTTCATATGAAATCCCGGGGTTAAAAGTTATGTCCATACTAAGCTTACGCACCGAGTTCCCGTGAAATGGCACTACCTATTCCGATCACTGACAATGAGTTTTCTCCACTTCAACCTTCCCCCATGGGTGGTACCTGCCCTGTACTGATTTGTTTAGCAAATATCAGCGGTCTCAGTCTAAACGATTTTTTAATTATTTCACGTTTTGTTTTGCAGATGAACCCTCTTCAAACACTACCGATTTTAAAGGATAGACGTTTGATATTGAGTGACAGGTATAATACATTATGTAATTGGTCATAAACAAAGTCGTAATCGAAGGAGCGGAGCGTAAGTGAAGAGAATTTTTTACAAACAACAACAACTTCGGAGACAACTGTCACCTGGCTACTGGTACACACAACGCCTCACTAGGTATACACTTTTGAACGTTATTACTGCGGAATAAGGTTCAAAAGTGTATACCTAGTGAGGCATTGACTGTACACCTCAGCATTTCGATAGCTTCTTGATTTTGAACATTTCTCCCGCAATAACTTTATTGTAACATTTTTCGGATCTTCATGAAAAATATCGGGGTTGCAGCATAGATACTATAATTTTAGAGTTCGTATATGAGCAGGATCGATCAAGACGACAGAACAAGAAAAACAATCTTTATAAGGACCTTGTTACATATGGTCGATTCGTTTGCAAATAAATAGAAAGTGTTCAGTTTGAGGCGGACTACTATTTTAGTAATGGCAAATAAAAGAGTATAAGTATAAAATGATATTTGTGTCGCAGCCACGCCATAATGACGTACCTGGCGTCCTGCTACAGCACCGAGTTGAGCAAGTTCCTACTGCCGCCAGACCCTGGCCCACGCGCCCTCATCGACCAGTACCTGCACTTCAACAGCAGTGTGCTCTACCCGCAGTTCAGGGCGGCATCTGTAAGACTTCTGCCTTTCCATATTGCCCTTACTATGGTGACAAAACTTTTCTGAAAATAATTACCTTTGTCATAGATAATCAATATCTAGAATATCTAGATTCTAGTCTATTGGCCTTTTTAACCCTCGACGCAATTCTTCAGCCTTATTGAAGGATGTAGGTACTTAAATAAAATTCTACAAATCCACGTGATATACAAAAAGTTACACATCATTGGCCATCAATTAAATGATTTAGTGGCGTGGTTTTATTTATTCAGAAATGCATATTAAAAGACACTATTAGGTACCAAAAGATGTTTATACATTTGATTTTAGCCCATTGTCGCATCACCTAAAAGAATAATGAGGAGTCGGGCTCGGGCCCACATCAGCACAGCGCCAAGAACGCCTATAAAGTGTTATGTGGCCCACCCACTATCAGTCGGCCTTACGATATTGGCCTGTCAGTTGTTCGAACGAAGCTGTCAAATTTTTATTCTAACTGACAGGCCGATATCGTCAGGCGGACTGATAGTCGGTGGACCCCCTAATGGCCACTTATGGCGTACGCTGTCATGTCAAAGTATGGTCAACACGGCGAAGATCGGATAGCAAGCAATTACAGAACTTGTTCTAGAACAGTGTTACCATTTCGTAAAAAAAGCTATGCAGAATTTGCTGTAATTGCTTGCTAGCCGATATCCGATTTTCCCCAAGTTGACTAACCTTCGTACATTTCAAGTAATATTATTCAAAGCAATGATATTCAAAGGGAACACGGTGAATTAGGATACCAAAGACTTAAGACACTGCTATATACCTACGCTATTTGTAAATGGCCACAACTGGTAACTTATTCAATGTAACACTTTAGGACCCAATTCTAAAAGGCACCGTGAGTGGCGTACACGAGAAGACACAAGATGAGATCCAGTCCGCGTACGCAAGCATGGAGCGAATGCTATCAAAGCGAGCGTGGTTTAGCTTGGGCTCCTGGCCGTCGCTTGCTGACATCTCTCTTGTTGCCACCGTTAGCACGCTCAACGTGCTCGTACCTATCGACGTTCAGCGGTTAGTGATTACTGATTCGATGATCGCTCTGTCTGATCAGATCAGCATTTAGTTGCTAAACACTATAAGTTAATTTCATTTCAACGCATAAACTGAACTGGCGATGGCGGAGAAACATTGTAATTTGGCGAATAGTTAGAGATAGATAATTGTAATTAAGTATCATCTGAACTTTTTCCTGATTCTTGGACCATAAGCTTTTAAGATATAAGACGTCAGTAGTGTTTTAGATAACCGAGTACCTAGTTAGTGTCATAAAATGAGGGAAATCTCTCACTTCACGGTCCTGTGCCACCGCTACTAACCGCGCCGAGAATTTGCTCAGTATTTGTTAGTCCAAAACCAAATACTTTTAAAAAAGTTCGTCTTTGTGGAGCGATTCTAACAACCTTTAACAAACAATGTGATTTACCTACACGTTTCAAATGTTTCAATATATTAAATTTGCCCAATAACTACAATTAAGGACGAGTATAAGTAGATGTACTTAACACTCGTTCTTTCCTTTAGTTTTCCAAGGCTGTCTAGTTGGCTCCATCGGATGTCCGGAGAGAAGTTCTGCACTGCCAACAATAAAGGCCTCTTGGAGTTCACCACAAGAATATGTGAGTTATTCCAATCAAAGACCCTTAAAGGTATTAGATTACCTCAACAACAATACAGTCTTTTATCAATAAGTACTGTAGGCGCAAAGTTTTTGCGTACATCTACAATCTTATGATGCTGCAGCAACTGACAAGGCCAGTCACGGGGGCTTGCAGCACCGCATTATCGTATAGTCCTAACTCTCCTCTGCATCGAGGAACAAAGAAAACCTGGGAGACTTATCGTACTAGAAACCGGTTTATTTTTATTAAAAAAAAATTTTCACCTCACTAGCTCGGAAAGCCCTTTTTGTTTGTTTAATATCTATTGTGAAAATCGCTTTTTATCCACATGTGGTGAAAGAGTTTTGACATAAGTGACAAGTGGCTTAAGTGACATTTGACAGCTAACAAAACGTAAAACGTTAAAAGTGCAGAATTTTTAACATCGCAATTAATGAATTGCATCGAGTAAAAACACTTAATACAGTCTTACAACTTTATTTTAATTCATAAATATCAGCATTCAACATTAATCTTCATTCTTTTTGTAAAAACGGATAAATTGTTCTGACAGCCGTATAAGTCTACGTACGAACAAAACGCATCTGACATTTAATAAAACCTTTTACGTCAAAACTTTTCATTTCAATTTATCCATCATATCAACGTTAAATATTCGCATGTTTTTCTAGGTTGTTTTGTTAAAAATTAGTGATTCGAGTGATGAAGAAGTATTAAACACCTGAGGAATTACGGGAAACCGAGCAAAATGCACCCTTTTTCTTATTTTCCTCGCTGTAGTGAGGTGAAAAGTTTTGTGTTATACACGGGTGAAAGTTATTTTACGTCTCGTGTATTAAAGCACTCGCTACGCTCAGGATTCTATTTTTGAACCACTCGCTTCGCTCGTGGTCAATAATAGAATCCTTTCGCTAGCTCGTGTTTCAAATAACACTCGCACGTAAAATACAACTTTCACCCCTTGTATAACAAATAACTATATTACCCCGCCACTTTTTTTGCATTGAAGCATAGGCATTTCGTGTTTGTGTTTCGTGTTGTGTGTTATATATATAGCCCAGCAAATACCTGGTGCATAAAGCGCATTACTCGGGGACTGTTATACTTATTGCCCTTGAAGCAAATCAGCTTTACAGACCTAGAAAAATGAGATGATACGACGCTCGATCCATAGGTATTTGGCGTTCCCCGCGGGTCCTGGGTGCAAATTTAGCGTATTTACACTGTGGCACTAAATTTCGGCGAATTCCATAAGAACGTGGCAAGGACTAAAATAGTTTGTCAACATTTACCGGTCGCTTTTGTAAAACCTAGGTTTTACCGACTCGACGGTAGTAAAAGTCCGAAATAAAAGAAGATAACTATCTCAACATTCCGGGCTTTTACCGACACGAGTTGGTAAAACCTAGGTGTTACTAGTAAAACCTAGGTTTACCAGCACTTCGGGCTTTTACAGTAACATATATATATCACCTGGGAGACTTATCGAACTAGGTTCAGTGTCATGGGCTCTTATACTATATAATAGTCAAATTTTCATGTATGTAGTTCAAAAATTGGCGTCAGTTAAAGCGGTATTACACATTGCAACCTGCAGGGCCCAATCTGTCAGGTTGGAAGGTGTAATTGAAGGTAGGGCCCGTAGGGAGCTGAAGGAGGGTAGGAAGAGGCAGGGTACACAACAGATTGGGCCCTGCAGGTTGCAATGTGTAATACCGCTTTTAGCTAGATGGGTAGACGACGTTCGGAAGGTTGCGGGTCACTTTTGGATGAAGTCGGCTCGGGACCGGGACAAGTGGCGTACCTACACGAAGAGAGGCCTATGCTCAGCAGTGGGCGATAAAAAGGCTGAAATGATGATGATTTCAAAGCTAATGACAAAAAGTCACTTAATAATTTTAACGGTATATTTTCTGTTTGTTTTCTTTAGCATGTGGCGTACCTGAAAAAAATCCCATTGGAATCAACAATCCCCGACACTCGGAAGATCGTAGGAACGATCCAACGACTACAACTACGGAAGCTACATAGCGTATACATATTATACAATATGCAATATATTAATTGCAGCCTTTTGCTAATTTTGTTGTTATGTCGATAAAACAACCCTATAATAAAATCATTTAACTATTAATTTTTTTATTTATTTTTTTATTTTAGTAATCAAATATACATATCACTTACAGACTAGTCCAACGCATGATATATATTACATTAAAATTAACAAAAAACATTAACAATTTAGTACACAAAAAATACACACATTGTTATGGATATACGAGGCTATTTTACATTTGAGAAACATAATAGCCTACTTGTTACATTTGTGAACTCAGTCAGGGTACAGTTAAATAAGTCCATTTTTTGAGAGACTTCATTTAATACTCTCAAGGCCCTGACAGTAGGTGCATTGGCAAGTAAGTTAGTGCGCGCGGTCGGGCACGCGAACAGGCGCGGCACCCGGCGTCTCGGCCCACGTGGCACCAACAGCCCTATTGCACCCAGCACATCTGGATTATGTGTCTTACCTCGCAGTACTTTAAAAAAGTATGTAACTAGCGCTAGATTTCTTCTCACCTCTAGATTGATGTACCCTACCATACCCAGGACAAATAGTGTTGGGTACATTAGTGGATAAAATGGATATACTCCGTAGTTTTTGAAGTATAAATGTCTAATGAATTTATTTTGTATTTTCTCCACCATTATGCTGTACTTATATTCATGTGGGTTCCAGATAATTGCGCTACTTTCTAATCTACTTCTAACAAGCGCATTGTATAGAGCCTTCACTGCCCCGGTATTTCGAAAATCCTTGGTTTGACGTAATATGAAACCTAAATTTCTAAATGCTTTCTTACATATTTGGATAACATGAGTCCGAAAAGACAGATCAGGCTCGATGTGCACCCCTAGATCTCGCACGGACGACACTCGTGTAATCGGCTGCCCCTCTACATTATACTCGTGTTGCATAGGAGAAAGTTACTCGTGTTGCATAGGAGAAAATTTTATCTACACCAATATCATAAACCCTCCATGATGCGTTCAAAAACCGCACGTTATGACCACCATAAAAAGAGACTGTTTTGTTAGAAGTTAGAACAAATGTCTTATCTGTAACGATGTTATTATTATCAAATAATAATCAAAAATTCGATTTCATTATGAAAATCTGGGTGGGCCCCGCCCGCCGGCACGCGCCCCCCCGACCGCCGGTACAATCGAGTTGGCCATGGCGATGGCGGTGCAATCCGTGCAATGGCAATCATTCAATCATCATTTCGGGTTTATAATATGTGTGTAGATAAAGCAGTGTATGCAACTGTATGTACGTAATTAGGCCTTCAAACACTCGTGTGATCTTATAATGTATATTAAAACCACACTCGTGTTTTAAGGACCCGTATTACGAAACAGTTACATAAACTACTAATAAGATTTAAGTCCTTTGACCACCACACACGTCCAAAATATACCCGCTGCCGTTGAGGCACGATTTTTCCGTCCAATGCTTGGCGGTCAAAGGGTTAACTCTGACTGAAGTCACTAAAACATAAACAAGTACAAACTTTGATTATTAACCCTTTGAACGCTTTCCTACGTAGTGTTATATTCTCTTTGACGCTTTCTCTCTCGCATCAAAATGTGGCATACACGCCAACATCACTAATTTAAACCTTATTTGTCAACAGTAAAATTGCTTTGACAGCGTCTGCCATAGCCACTTTAGTGGTTGTTGGCGTGGTAGGCACGACAGTACTCGACCACTTTAAAGGCTTTTGGCGTTCAAAAGGTTAAACCAACCGGATGCGAGACGCGCTCTCATTTCTATCGGAAAAAGTCTGCCGTTTTTTGCGGGGGAGGGGAACGTCAAAACAAATAATCTTTCGACTCTTCCGAGCCAATATAATCTTTATCGAACGACTGGGGAGTAAGCGAAGCGAAGTTCGTACAAACAACTTCGGACTCTTCCACCTGGCTACGACGTCTCAGCATTTCGATGATTTTGAGCGTTATTGTTCCGCGATAACTTAAAAAGCGGTATTACACATTGCAACCTGCAGGGCCCAATCTGTTGTGTACCCTGCCTCTTCCTACCCCTCCTTCAGCTCCCTTCGGGCCCTACCTTCAATTACACCTTCCAACCTGACAGATTGGGCCCTGCAGGTTGCAATGTGTAATACCGCTTTAAAGCAGTATTAGACATTGCAACCTGCAGGGCCCAATCTGTTAGGTTGGAAGGTGTAATTAAAGGTAGGGCCCGTAGGGACCTGAAGGAGGGTTAGGGAGAGGGAGCGTACACAACAGATTGGGCCCTGCAGGTTGCAATGTCTAATAGCCGTTTTAGCAGGGGGGTACAACTCAAAGTAAATCTGTCAAAAATTTTGAGTTTGACACGACGTATCCGATACGTTTGCATAAGTGCGAAAGAGAACTTGTCATGCGTTAAGAAGGGACAACATGATTCGTGACGTTACGTGACATTACAGAGGTCTCTCTGTTATACTATTATTTACTCTGTGGTTTTAGTACTTAACGTTTTTTTTGATATTTACGAGTTGGGGTTGTAGTTGTAGCATAGATACATGTATAAGGGTCACCACACACCTAGCGGAATTCCTCGCGGAATTAGCGGAAGTAGCGGAAATTTGTCTATGGTAGCAGATTTAGTGTATGGAAGCCATAGACAAATTTCCGCTACTATAGATAAATTTCCGCTACCATAGACAAATTTCCGCTACTGCCGCTAATTCCGCGAGGAATTCCGCTAGGTGTGTGGTGACCCTAATTTGAGAGTTCTTATATGAGCAAGATCGCTATGATATGAGTTATGGAGCTAGAAGACGCGAAACAATACAAATACAATACAAAATACAAAATACAAATACAAAATTCTTTATTTCATAAAAGCGTACATGGTCATGATACAGGGGATGGAGCCACCCAGTAAGCAAAGGAAAGCCTGTGTTGGGAGGCTCCGCTCTTCCCTTAGGTTTATGAAAGTTACATACTTTAGTTGGTACTTTAGAGCTTTTTTAGATATTAATTTAAATTAAGAAATACATGTAGACATGCAATGACATACTTGTAAATAAATATTAGAATGATTTTACTAGCTTGTGTGTGTGTGTGTGTGTGTGTGTGTGTGTGTGTGTGTGTGTGTGTGTGTGTGTGTGTGTGTGTGTGTGTGTGTGCGTGTGTGTGTGTGTGTGTGTGTGTGTGTGTGCGTGTGTGTGCTTCCTAGTATGGGGGTCGTAACAAATCCTCCGTTTCCTCATATGATTTTGTTTTTAGCCACTTTGTGACGAGCGATTTACACTCGTGGTATGGTTTTGAGTGTATGTCAAGTTCCCTGTTAATTATATTATAAAGGTATGAGGACTTAGCATTGAACTGCGATCTCGCAAAGTATGTACGTTTGTGTGTGGTCATAGCTACGTTTACAATTGTTCTTTTACTTTTGTATGCAGGATTGTATGGTAATGACTTGTGCTTCTTAAGTATTGAATTCAAGATAAACAATCTTCTGACTGATAGAAGATCGCTGATCTGGTATAACAATTCAGTAGAAAAGATAGAGATAGAAACAATCATCATAAGCAAAGAATACTATATATAGTCTTAATTATATTGATCAACACGTTTACAATTAAATCACGATTTCTCATTTCGAGGCGGACACAGATATCAGGCTTATAACCGCGAACCACTTCGTTTATCGAATCGTCTATTGGCATCACTCTTTTTCGTTAAAAGCGGTATTACACATTGCAACCTGCAGGGCCCAATCTGTCAGGTTGGAAGGTGTAATTGAAGGTAGGGCCCGTAGGGAGCTGAAGGAGGGTAAGGAAGAGGCAGGGTACACAACAGATTGGGCCCTGCAGGTTGCAATGTGTAATACCGCTTTAATGCAAGAGCGATAGAGACGGGACCATCGTTTTGTCGATTTTCGAACTTCGCGGTAGGCGCTCAGAGGAGGCGGACTACTATAATCGATTGATTGTATAGAAATACATGATGTTGACATCACTAGTTGGATTGGAATTCACCTGTCATCAGGAATTTGTTGTGTTGTGAAGTGGGGAGTGGGGATCGGATGGTATTGAGGCGCGGGGAGAGCTCGTTTGCGATAGCTTGTTCGTGTGTTGCACAGTTCTGTAATTTAATTATTATGTAGATTATCAAACCTAAACCCATTGTTCTCGGTTCACATAAAATGTAAAAAGCCGCAGTGTATTCTCACGGAACGAAGAAAGTTGAGCGAGAAAGGTATCATACAGAGTGTTGTGGATTTTATAGTGATTGGAAATTTGGAATTGTTCGTTCGTGCCATGGCGAGCTCGGTGCTAATCAATACATAACTTTAAAACTTGGTGAAGTCTAGTTACAAGTGACTAAGTTTGGTGAAGTTATACTCGATGGCGGGTTTCCAAGCGAGCGACACGATGCCCAAACTCGGGCATGTGGGGGACCTGCGCGAGCAGTGGCTGGTGCGTGCGGACGGCGCGCTGGCGCACCGCCTGCAGGACCGCGAGATCTCCTCGCACCTCTGCGAGAACAGATTCCGCAACCAGCAGATCCGCGAGGACTTCCCGGTGGCGCTGAGCGAGCAGCAGGGGCTCGAGCACGAGGCGCGCCTGCGCGAGCTCGCGCGCCGCCGCCAGGCCGACGTGGACGCCGAGATCGCCCGCGAGATGGCCGAGATCAACCTGCGGCGCCAGCGCCGGCAGCACTCCGACCTCATTCAGCCGAGCTCCTCGCACACTCCGCCGGAGCCCGCCCGGGCCGCTCCCGTCAAGTCCCCGCCCAGCATCTTAGACGGCATACCGCCGGAGGAGCTCGGGCTGTCGCCGGTGGAGCTCGAAGAGCTGCGACTGAGGCTGGAGCAGGAGGAGAGAGACGCTCGACTGGCGAGGCAGCTGAGCAGCGAGGTGCAGGACCAGGACGTGCTGCTGGCGGACATGCGCTGCGCCGTGGAGGCCCAGGACGGCGAGCTGGCGCGCTTGCTGCAGGAGCGCGAGTACAAGAAACTGCAGCGAGCCAAGGAGAAAGCACGCCAGAAAGCTCTCCTGAAGAAACAGCAGCGCTTAGCGGCGCAGCAAATAGACACTCCCGATACCAGCCAGGCCACACTCTGCGACGCCTACAGTAACCCTAGAGATATAATACGCGAAAACAGGCTAAGGCTTTGCAAATCTGTGGATTCAGATTTGAACTATGTAGAGCCCTTTGAGAAGGAACATATACAATCTAAAGCCAGCGCCTTGCAGTCTAAGGAGATCTCCAAGCAGTACTACAATGATCAGCCCGGCACATCCACTGTCAACATTAACAATGTGACACATGTGCATACCAGGTCTTTTGAATCTGACCGCTCCGCCTCCAACTCTGGGACATCATCTCTGCAGCACCGGCAGCCCCCGCCTCCTCCCACGTCAGGCAAGAAGCCTCGCTTCCCCGACCCGGTGAGCATCCGACCGGCCTCCCACTACACTGCAGAAACAGGCGACAGTCCTCAACAGCACGTGATCCCGCACAGCTACAGCGAGAACAACAACCTGTACAGCTCCACATTCCCGCCCGAGCTGCCGAGCCCGCAGCGAACGGACCGCCTCCAGGACAACTCCAAAAGGCTTTCCGTGATATCTGACATCACCGCCGAGGGACTGGCCAAGAAAAAGAGCAAGCAAGCCGAGATGCACAAGAAGAGAAAGGGATGTAAGATACAGTAGAATTATACTTACATTTTTATCTTGCAGGGTTGTTGATTTCTACTTGTGTAGAAGATTGGTTTTGAACAATCTTTGCAGTAAGCATGATTATTGCAATAACGAATCTCAAACGAAAGCTCAAACCATTGGGCTATTCTTTACTTTGTCCCCACTACACTTTACATTTGATGATTACAGTTTGCTGATGTGATAATGTAAATTGTTAAGTATCTACAAAATAGAAATAGCCCAAAACATTATTTTCTTGTAAGTTTAAACTTAATAGTAGGTATTATAAGATGTCTAAGGCAATATCTATTAAAAAGTATTTAATATTGACTGTCAGGGACCTGCAGAACCAATGAGCCATTTTTGTATTGTAGGTAAGGACCATGTGCCTTGTAGTATTAGGGGAAACATTACATTCCAATTTAATGTCTATTTTATAAGTGTTATTCTAAATTGCAGCTTCCAGTCACGTTTATATGTACATATTGTGTGATAAGCTATGAACACACTCTTTTATAATATAAAGAACTGTGAAAACGTGATGTATTGCAACATAGTCAATTATTGCAATTATCAAAGGGTCAAAGTCTTAAACTTAAAACGAGTCGCCTTAATTGGGGGGTGGGAGGGTTGTGGGGGGGGGGGGGCAGAGGGGAGGGCGAGGGATCCTCTACAGTCATCCTTGGTTTCGGAAATATTTATGATTAAAGATTTGGGATATAGTACTACCAAATATCGGTCGCGGCGAACTAGGGCTTTTTTCCCTTATCGTATGATAAATAAGTCGGTTCAGGCGCTCGCCGGCCGCTACCGCGGCACGCTCGTTTTGCTCGCTCGGCTTCACGCACTGTTTGTTCACGGTTCACCTAACACACTCCTCGCTTCGCTCGTCGTCACACCTATCTTGACTCTGTCAAATGACAGTCTTCCGTGATTGTATATTGTCATCGATTATTTTATTTTAGCCAATTAAGCATATAAAAAAAAATTACTTATTGTACTCATGTTTAACGCAATTTATAGATTCTTACATCCATATTATCTTCTTCTTCCTAGCGTTTATCCCGGCTTGGGGTCCGCTTGACAACCTAATTCCATGAATTGGCATAGACTAGTTTTCTTCTTCTTACATCCATATTATATTCAACATATAAAACTTTGTAGAGTTTGTCCGGAAAGAGAAGTGTCGTGGTTTATATGTATTGAAGCATTATCAGTTGCTGATTGAAGCTCATGCATTCTACGACACTTCTGTTTCCAGACCGACTATGTAATATTTTTCACACGTGTTATTTTTCATTTCCTCAGGCTAAATGATTTTAATAGGAGCCAAAGAACCCCCTAGTTATCAGTTCGCATCACGCATCAGTTATCCTAAAATTAGGCGACTCGTTTTAAGACCCAACCCTTAGAATCTCTTATCAAGTTATCTTTGCCACTCAGACTAGCACTCAATGCTAATTGTCTCTCTATTACTGTTTGTTAGATCAATATAATTAACACAAACGTGATATAAGATCTAAATATGCTCAAAAATCTTGTATTAAATTTGTATTGTCAATTACACATTTATTAATTTGTTATAATACAAAATATTAGGTAGGTACTTGTTGTAGGTATTCGACCTTGATTACACTTATTTAAACAGGTATTGAATTGTTGAGACGGATATTGAACATTCTAAAATTATAGACTGTATAATATACATGCATGAGTGCATTAATATCTACCCAAAAACTAATAACCGGAATTAAAACAGCAACTATCAATAGATCACCTTTTATAAGATATGATATGAGATATTAGAAATGTCACCAGCATCTTGTTGGCAACCACTTGGCAACCTTCCATGGTGTGGTGCAATGTGCAATCATGCTCGAAACTCATTTAGCCCAGTCATATTTAACACCAGAAATCGCTAAAATGGAAACCTAACGGCTAGTTCTGTTTTTTTGATATGTTGTTAAGATCCCTACCAGCATCATATATATAGCGGCACTCAAGATACACCTTATGTTAATTTGATAAAGATACGTCTTAAAGTTTCGGAGTAAAATGGCACTACATACATGTAACTAATTGCTAAAAATTCTTTTATTATCAAATATCAACATGATGTACATCAATCGAAAGGTCTTTAAAAATAACATAACATATAGGTTTCTTTAAAAAAAAAATTGATTGAGTGTTTATCCACTCAAAAAAATAATTTTTGACACTTAGTTACATGTAGGTATGGAGTGCCATTTTACTCGGAAATTTTAAGACATAGGTATGTGACGTTCCACGGGTGAAAGTACCTTATGGCGGTTGGCGCTTATGTTGCGCAGCATCGCATTAGTATTGCAGCGTCGTTAGAAATAGCATAAGCCCCAACCGCCACAAGGTACCTTTTCTCGTGGAATGCCACATATCTTTATCAAATTTTAGCATAAGGTGTAGCTTGAGTGCCGCTACTTAGTTGTGTAATGAAATTACTGAAAAATTTATTTTTAGGGGGAGGGGGTGGAGGGGCAATATTTACATGTAAAATTAACGTATAGGTTTCTTTAAAAAAAAATGATTAAGTGGATATTTTCAGAAATAATCTCTCCAAAAGTATAAAATATTAGCAATATTCGACGAGCTGTATCTCGATAAGTATTTCATTTACAGAGATAATTCTAGTCTCAAATTGTAGAAATATTAGTCTTCTTAAAACTCGTTTTGTATATATTTTTTTGTAAACCGCATAGTTTAGGACTTATAATAAGAATACTAAAAAAAGTGCGAAATTTTAGTGGTTTCTCGAGTGCTCCAAAGTTAGCACAGGTCTTTCGAAGCTGCAAACTTGGGTATACAATGCTGGTAGGGATCCTAACAATATATAAAAAAAATCAGAACTAGCCGTTAGCTTTCCATTTTAATATTCGGTATGACCGGGCCAATTACAATCATCATTAATTTGATAGATGAGAATGTAAACTAGATCATTCTGAACTCTGAATTAAAGTGCCTAAATTGATGCTGAACCATTCCTTTTCTCATTTTATGTGGTGCTTGGATCTTAAACAAATTATAATATATTATGTACCTATGCATAATAGCAGTTTATATGTATGTAATACTTGGACGTGACCGTATCGCCTTGTTTATATATGGCATGCACATGTTCATGCCATTTTAGTGGGGACCGGTACGGGTTACAAAACAATTAATGGATATAATATGCATAGGATACGGCTTATGCATACATTCTATAATATCACGATTATATAATGCCAATACTTTTACTTGAGACTTTCTGGAAAGTATTGACGCATCTTTGACGTCGACTTACAACAAGGCAAGGCCCCTCAGCGGCCTCAGCTCAGCCTCGTTGGGTTTTAGGGATATTTTTTCCGTACGCAGTTGAGTTGAGATGGAATCTCATTCCGATAAGTTCATTTAAATAGATATTTGTCTGTCAGGGCCGTAGTATTAGCTAGGGGTGGGCATTGGGGCAATGCCCTACCTTAAAATTACGCATGGCCTACCTTAAATTAACACTGCCCTACCTACCAACGATTTTTGGTATAATGGTAGCTATGTTTATTGTATAAACTTTATTCTTTCTATGTTTTTAGATGTTGTAAGTTAATCAGCTAGTCTATCATCATGCACTACTTTGAAAAAATCTAGTATCTCACACTTCTCTAAGTTGAATGAAACGCAGTAACTCTATATGCATCGCATACATAGGTACAGTCAGCAGCAGAAGTAGCGAAGCGGGTAGGGTGTTCAAAATGAGGTTGACGCGACTTTATTGATAACAGAATAAGAGCGTGTGTAGGTCATTTTGAACACTACCCGCTTAGCTACTTCTGCTGTTGACTGTACCACGTTTTTCTTTTGAGTGACAGAACAAGATACAATTTTTTTCTCAAAGTTGTGGCGCTATGTTTTCGTATATTACTTTAGTAGGTAGGTAGATAGTATATTTCCTTCCATTTGGAATTTTATAATATATGGGTAAAAGAGGTATTTTTATGTTTGAATTGATTATTATCTTATTTTATGGTAATGCGAGAAATGGCAGTTTTATAAAATAACACGGTTACACTCACGGCACTTTAGTCACGTCTCGCGACATGTTTCGGAGAGCCTAGCCTAGCCTAGCCTAGGTCTAGGTCTCCATCTTCAAGCACTAGCGTGTTATCTTATAATGTTAATATGTCTCACGAAAGTTTAAATGTAATAATGGCAGTTTTATTTTGTATTTTTTTAGAATTTAAGGGGGCCCACCGACTATCAGTCCGCCTGACGATATCGTTAGAACAAAATTTTGACAGCTCCGAACAATTGACAGGCCAATATCGTCAGACCGACTGATAGTGGGAGGGCCCCATAAGTATTTTGTAATTTTTCAATGATTTTAGGAATCTTGTCAAATGAATCCAATGATTGTAAGTTGTGTAACGAAATGAGCCGATTCTAAAACCGTCTCATTTCGGAGTCTCACGATTAATTAACGAATAAGCTTTAATTGCAATCTTTGGCCTTTGAAGTGCCTTAATAACGGAACCGAACCAAACTCGATTATTTATTACTTAGGTACTTAATAATTAGCTATAAGGTGATTTTAAGGGAATTATCTTCGATAACTGCGATTTTACAGCTGCTGTTCGACTGGCGGCGACAAAGCGACTAGCGAATTATTGACTCGCGCAAGAAACGTATTTAAGTGACCCGTTTTAATTGCTCTATAACTACGTGTATGATCAAGAAACGGTTAACACTAGTCCGCGAAAAACAACTCGCACATCGGTACGGTACGGTACCTACTTAATTGCCGATCGCCACCGGTCAGACAGCTGCTTTACGCACGTGTCGACTTACAATACAAGTCGCAAGTCGTCACGACACATCCGCGCCTCGTCACTGCCATCTACTAGCGCCTTTTAAGGCCGACTGTACTGTACAATTATTTGTGTAGACATTAACTATATCTATCAAAATATTCTCATAAACACACAGGGTGATTTATTGATCTACTTTTTTTTATAATTCTCACAAGCGGTGTTTATTTACGCATCGTTTGTAGTTTTGTTATTTTGGATTTTTCTTGGATGTATCTGAGACAGTACCTATGTACGTGTATTGATCATTTTTAGAGATTGTATTTTAGTTATTTTATACGATTGATTATTATGAATAATGACAATTACAAATAAAAAATCTGTTTATAACAGAAGTATTTCGTTTTATATTATCGGTCGCCATGGCCGGGATCAGTGTTGGCCGTTAATTTCAATTAGAATTAAAAATTGATCAATAAGATTGAAGATTAATTCCGTAACTAATCAATTACACTAAGCATCAATTTTTACTAAAGTTAGTTCGGATTGATTTCGTGACGTAGTTAATTACACTAACCGTTAATAAGAATTAACGAATTAGTTACACTAATGTCTTGAAAAATTAGTAAGATTAACGTTTAGTGGGATTAACGTTTAGTGTAATTAAATTAATCCTTTCGTATACTAATAATTAATGTTTAAAATGCATCTCAGCCTTCTCGGGTTTGGAAATTGGAACCAGTATATCACAAGATGGAGCTCATGCTGAACCCTGGGGGACCCTACTGGATCTCGGGTTTGGCGCAACATAAACTGATGCTGTTTGGGCTCATTCTACTTGTACTGATGAGGAGTTGGGACCCGTATCACAAGATGGAGCTCATGCTGAACCCTGGGGGACCCTAATGGATCTCGGGTTTGACGCAACATAAACTCATGCTGTTTGGGTTCATTCGACTTGTATTGATGAGGAGTTGGGACCGGTATCACAAGATGGAGCTCATGCCGAACCCTGGGGGACCCTACTGGATCTCGGGTTTGGCGCAACATAAACTCATGCTGTTTGGGCTCATTCGACTTGTATTGATGAGGAGTTGGGACCGGTATCACAAGATGGAGCTCATGCTGAACCCTGGGGGACCCTACTGGATCTCGGGTTTGGCGCAACATAAACTCATGCTGTTTGGGCTCATTCGACTTGTATTGATGAGGAGTTGGGACCGGTACAACAAGATGAAACTCATGCTGAACCCTGGGGGACCCTACTGGATCTCGGGTTTGGCGCAACACAAACTCATGCTGTTGTACTGATGAGGAGCATAAACTCATGCTGTTTGGGCTCATTCGACTTGTACGGATGAGGAGTTGGGACCGGTATCACAAGATGGAGCTCATACTGAACCCTGGGGGACCCTACTGGATCTCGGGTTTCGCACAACATAAACTCATGCTGTTTGGGCTCATTCGACTTGTACTGATGAGGAGTTGGGACCGGTATCCAAAGATGGAGCTCATGCTGAACCCTGGGGGACCCTACTGGATCACGGGTTTGGCGCAACATAGACTCATGCTGTTTGCGCTCAGTCGACTTGTATTGAGCAGACTTATGCTGTGTGGGCTCATTCGACTTATATTGTGATTAGCAGTTGGGACCGGCATCACAAGATGGAGCTCATTCAAAATGAGCCTTTCTGAACTGGGGGTCTTTACTAATCTCAGGTTGGGGTTGAATGACTTATATTTTGTTGTAATACGAAAACATATGATAAAAAAAACATTTCAATTTAAAATTTCTATATTTTCAAAATATTAAAAGGTATTTGTATTGTTTCACACCATGTACATTAAATAAGTAATCAATAAAATACAGATAATATTGCCCTTTTATAATCTGATAAAGAAACTTATAAGAATGCTCCATCTTGTGATACCGGTCCCAACTCCTCATCAATACAAGTCGAATGAGCCCAAACAGCATGAGTTTATATTGCGCCAAACCCGAGATCCAGTAGGGTCCCCCAGGGTTCAGCATGAGCTCAATCTTGTGATACCGGTCCCAACTGCTCATCAGTACAAGTTGAATGAGCCCAAACAGCATGAGTTTATGTTGCGCCAAACCCGAGATCCATTAGGGTCCCCCAGGGTTCAGCATGAGTTCCATCTTGGTGTACCGGTCCCAACTCCTCATCAATACAAGTCGAATGAGCCCAAACAGCATGAGTTTATGTTGCGCCAAACCCGAGATCCATTAGGGTCCCCCAGGGTTCAGCATGAGTTCCATCTTGGTGTACCGGTCCCAACTCCTCATCAATACAAGTCGAATGAGCCCAAACAGCATGAGTTTATGTTGCGAAAACCCGAGATCCAGTAGGGTCCCCCAGGGTTCAGCATGAGTTCCATCTTGGTGTACCGGTCCCAACTCCTCATCAATACAAGTCGAATGAGCCCAAACAGCATGAGTTTATGTTGCGCCAAACCCGAGATCCAGTAGGGTCCCCCAGGGTTCAGCATGAGTTCCATCTTGGTGTACCGGTCCCAACTCCTCATCAATACAAGTCGAATGAGCCCAAACAGCATGAGTTTATGTTGCGCCAAACCCGAGATCCATTAGGGTCCCCCAGGGTTCAGCATGAGTTCCATCTTGGTGTACCGGTCCCAACTCCTCATCAATACAAGTCGAATGAGCCCAAACAGCATGAGTTTATGTTGCGCCAAACCCGAGATTCAGTAGGGTCCCCCAGGGTTCAGCATGAGTTCCATCTTGGTGTACCGGTCCCAACTCCTCATCAATACAAGTCGAATGAGCCCAAACAGCATGAGTTTATGTTGCGCCAAACCCGAGATCCAGTAGGGTCCCCCAGGGTTCAGCATGAGTTCCATCTTGGTGTACCGGTCCCAACTCCTCATCAATACAAGTCGAATGAGCCCAAACAGCATGCGTTTATGTTGCGCCAAACCCGAGATCCAGTAGGGTCCCCCAGGGTTCAGCATGAGCTCCATCTTAAGGTACCGGTCCCATTGCTTTTTATTTTTATAAGACAAGCCCCAGTCAGGAGTCATAATCGAAAGTATCGAAACGAAAATCAAAACGACGTCTTTACCCAGTTCCGCGTTTAGTTAAGTAAATCATTAATGTCAATTATCTATTCAATCTAAACTAAAAATTATATTAATGGGTTCAATTTTCGAGAAAAACTAAAATCTAATACTCTTCAATCATTAGTTACTCGCAAAGCATTAACACGTTAATTACAATTGATTTTAATTCTAATTGAATTCAATTCGCATTAAACTATTTAGTCTTAAATTTTTACTAACGTGTTTCAATCTTTAATTTTTAATTTTCAATTACACTAACGTTCGGCCAACACTGGCCGGGATGTCACATCACACCGTCCGTCGGCGCATTTACCCCTTAGGTATGTCCCTTAAAGGGGAGGCATATGTTCAGCAGTGGACGTCTTATATGGCTCCTCTACATGATGGGCCATCATAGAGACGCAGCTATACGACGGAACGGGATAGCAATATCGCTAGCTCCCTCTAACGCATAGCTGCGTCCCTATTATGGCCCATCATGTAGAGGAGCCATTATGGCTGAGATGATGGCGATGATGATGTTAGACGACTCTCACACTCTACAGTTTCCGCATGCGGCGCCGGTGCGCGAGTGAGATAGCGCTCTCCATGTGTATAGCGCTGCCACGCTTGTACACCGTCGCCGCATGAGGTTGCGACGCCAGTGTGACAATCGCTTTACTAGATTAATTTACGTTAACGTTTGTAAACTTTGTTATTGAAACCACAAAAAAAATTGAAAAAGTATTGACCAGAGTTAATAATTCGTAACTTTAATTTTGTTTATTTTTGTATTAAGCAGAACGTCTGCTAACGATACCACAATGTGTTTAATTTTGTTATCACACGGATCTGCTGAATACAAAACTAAACTCATACTAAGAAGAGTGGTGTGATTAGCAACGATTGCGTAACCAGCCAATCGTGCAATTACTGCCTATAGTGTATAATCCACAAATTCCGTGCAAGCCACGAAACCTGCCAGTATAACCGCGCGTCGGCGGCGGCGTCGCCGAATCACGCGGAACTACCGAGAGATGCACTTTCTCCACCAATCCATCATTGATCTCTTCTTCATTATGTCTTCACTTCACATAGATTAGGTATGCGTAATAAAATAACGTATGTATCGTACCTACGATCGCGCCGTAGAAAACTACGACTTGTTTGAAAATAAATTGAATACTTAGTTATGATTCACTTATGATGAATAAAGTCAATAAAAGGTCAGGTTCTTCCAGGAACCACTGACCTAGAACTAGACTTTGGCGTATCCGTAGCAAAAAGATATGAATATGAACAATTGAACACGTGCCTGATCTTCCAATCTAGAAAGTGGACAAATAATACAAATAGTAGAGGTACCTATGCCTATGGTGGTCGCATCGCATGGCTATTACCGCGACCTTGATAATCGCGTCCGCCACCGCCGCGCGCCGCGCCGCGGTAAACGACTCGTGTCGGCGCCAACTACCAGCATGCTGCTAAATTATGTGCCATCGTCAACAACTCAACAGTCAACCGACAACTTCAACTTTTCGCAGACCTTATTGTAATGGGGTGAGGTCTGCCTGTTGTCAATTTAGTGTCGCTGTTGGCACCGGCTAAACTATGTAGTTTTCCGTTTATTTTTAATAAAATGGAATTAATGGAAAGCAAACGAGCTGCCTAACTGATATGGGGTTCTTCAAGAAGCGAGTACCTACTGTGCGACTTGGCGAAAGGTCGGTAACGAAGCTAGGGGTCCTTAGACGCAGGTCTGACCCAGTGGGGGAGGGGTAGAGACGGTTAAACACGATTTTGCAGTGCTGATGGGATGTTTCAATTCAGTGTTTTGAAAGTTATATAATACTGTTAATACGTACGTTAATCCGGAGCTACAGTAAATAGGTACCTACTATAGTTAGAAATATATTACAGATGACAAAAAAACTTACAATTACTAAGAAAAACCAAGAGCTAGGCTTCTCGCTGGCGGTGGGACCGGTGCCTTACTTAGCTGAGACTGTGCGCCGTTCCCAAGATCGCGTCGGGAGCGGGAGTCGGGTCGGGAGTCGGGAGTGGTGCGCGGCGACTTTCGACCCTTGATGACCCCCTTTTACACGCCAGCGCCAGGCAAGGGCCTACATGTTTTTGACCTACGCTAATGACTGCATGGTTCAGTGCATATCGCCTTAAACGCACTTATTAGTCTTATTATATACGCAGGCACTCAAATAAATACATTATTTGTAAACTATAAGTAAGTAGATACCTACACGTTAAATGGTGTCTAAGTTATACAGTGCGAACATTTTTGATGCACCACACCACACCACCATACCTTACCTACTACTGGCTTAAGACTTTCCTATGCTTTGATAGTTAAATTTGGTAAGATAATTCCATTTTGAATAAACTATTAAATGAATGTTCTCTCTCTTCACTCTACAAAACAAAGACATGCATAGGTAAGGTAGCTAGAGTAGATATATAATAGGGTAAGGCCCGTAACGTAAGGTAAAATACAGGGTCGCATTTTATAAAGTTACAATTTACAATTTCGCTTTTTGCCTCTCTTTCTAGCACACATATTGGATAGAAAGAGAGGCAAACAGCGAAATTGTAAATTGTAACTTTATAAAACGCGACCCAGGTAGGCAGGCAACATAGCGAATGATTCATTGTTACAAGGCCAAGATCTTTAGCTAAAGATAAACACATTTCTGTAAGTAGTTGCGTGTAACTTAGTTGCATTGCAAATAATGATTAACATATTACCTAATAACAGTTTCCGATAAGTAATGTAGGTAGTTAAACAAAACATTGAACATATAGACTTAGCTAGGCTTGGGGCCCACCGACTATCAGTCGGCCTGACCTGACGATTGGTCTGTTAGTTGTTCGGAGCTGTCAAATTTTTGTTCTGACTATTACGAGACTAATAGTAAAACTCGCGACTAAGTATTGTATTAACTAAATATGTTTACACTTTTGAACCTTATTACAAAGGAGTAAGGTGCAATAGTGTAAACATATTTTTGACGTCGGCCGTACACTACTACTAGTGTACTTATAGTACGGGCGGCGGCCGTAGGATTTGCTACGTTACGTGATACAAAGATAAGCTCCATGGCACATGTTCATAAAAGTGATGCTGAGTTCCGAAAAAATAGTTAAAAAATTAGAATTGGCCGAAAGCACAAAAAAGTACCACTTCCGGTTTAAAAAATGGATGGTATTTACCTACGTCATTGGATATAAAGATGATACTTGTGGCAACAAATAGTAATTTAAACTCAGAGAAAAATGGACTCCAGTTTTCTCTGAGCCGGAAGTTGATGAAGCTAACTGTATCGTTGTCCAGGTCCCAGGCAGCTTTACACTCGTAGCTATTTACCGATCCCCAAGTTTTCGTAACTCTTCCACCTTTATTACTTCGCTTGACTTAGTTTTAAAAGCCTATGCCGATGGGCCTTGCCTAGTTATTGCTGGGGACATCAACATTGATATTTTGGGAGCAGCTCAAACCGATCCCCAGTGTTCAGACTACCTTTGTATGCTGGCTGAACATGGTCTTCTTGCAAGCATCAACATCGCCACTCACCAAAAAACCTGCCTAGATCATATTTTTATACCTGCAAAATCACACGCTGAGTCAATAGTCTGTTCTGCCGATTTGACAGACCATGACCTGACTATGGTAGGACTCTCGCTTGAAATGGTAAAACCGGCTAGGCTGCAGCGCTCGAAGATGAAAATTGACTATGACCTACTAAGGGCTGAGCTTAAAGAAATAGACTGGACTCCCATTATTACAGGTTCAAATCTAGATGCCAGCGTGGAACTGTTCTCTTCCATAGTAAAAAACGCGTTGACCAAGTGTTCTAGGTTATCACTTGTCAGACGCTCTCGAGCCATTTTGCAGCCCTGGATGACTCCTGGTTTGATTAAATGTTCGAAGCATAGGGACAAACTACATATGGCTGCCCGTAAAGACCCAAATAATGCTATGAAAAAATTAATTTTCACCCGCTACAGAAATTTTCATATCTCTTTGTTAAGGAAACTAAAACTGGAGCACGATAGAAAAGAATTAGTTGAACATAAAAATGACCCTAAAAAGCTCTGGAAAGCAATACACCGTATCACCCACAAGTCAGTTAAAATGTCAGCATCAGAAAATCTATTGAAATCTAGGCCTACTCCTATTGAATCTCTAAATGCTTGCAATACCTTCTTTTAGACAGTTGGTTCTCTACTGACCGACTCAATCCTGCATGGGCTAAATGAAACTCAAGAATCTTTAGCCAAAAAAGTAAGTAGTTGTTCATCTCCCAACTCTTTCTTCATTGAACCAACCGATGCTAAGGAAATCCTGGGCTTTATTAAACTTCTTAACGTTGACAGCGCTCCTGGATATGATGGTGTGAGTAACGAGCTCGTAAAGGAAATTGCTGAAAATATATCTGAACCACTTGCAGCCATTTTTAACTTGAGCATCTCGACGGGCTCTTTTCCACAGGCTTGGAAGACGGCGACAGTGATACCTATTCATAAGGGTGGCCCATCAGATATTCCAAACAATTTTCGCCCCATATCCCTGCTGGGAGTTTTCTCTAAGCTCTTGGAGCGAGTATTAAACAAACGGTTGGTTCGATAGCTGGAATCCAATAAACTGTTATCAGACCACCAGTATGGTTTTCGCCAGGGTAGGTCGACCGAGGAGGCAGTAATGTGTCTGACAGATGCCATCGCTACTCATCTTGATGCTGGTCGTTGCTGTGTTGGCGTCTTTTTGGACCTAGCAAAAGCATTTGATACGGTCTCGATTCCTATTCTACTGGCAAAGTTACAGCGATGCGGAATTCGTGGTTTGGCACTAAACTGGTTCTCAAGCTACCTACAAAATAGAAACCCACGGGTAAAAATTGATGAGCAATACAGTGACCTAACAAATGTATCATTTGGCGTACCACAGGGTAGCATCTTGGGCCCGACGCTATTTACCATTTACATAAATGACATTATGTCCTTAGAACTAACTAACAGTCAAGTTCTGTGCTATGCAGATGACACAGCAATTATCTTTAACGGTAGTTCTTGGCAGGATGCTAGAGTAAAAGCAGAAATGGGTATGCGAAGGGTAGCCTATTGGCTAGAGCGAAACCTTCTAACTCTAAACGCAACTAAAACGCAGTTCCTATGTTTTCATAAAAGTGCGCGATCGCAACCACCTACTTCTTTGAATAGTCTCAAGATTCACGCTTCGGACAGCGACTCCCACCAGTTACCTTCAATCTCAAGCGGCATCACAATCTGCATACAGAGAGCAAACTGCTTAAAATATCTCGGCGTCACCTTGGACGAGAAACTCAATTTCAAAAATCACATCTCGTTGGCATATGCCAGAGTTCGTAAACTCATCTACACGATGAAATTCCTGAGAAATATTGCTGACAAACAGTTAATGAAAGTGGTGTATCTGGCACTGTGTCAGCCTGTTCTTAATTATTGTATTCTTGCCTGGGGAGGTTGTTGCAAGACCACTTTAATATCACTGGAAAGAGCACAAAGAGCGGTGTTAAAGGTATCCTTGCGTAAACCGAGAAGGTTTTCTACAGAACTTCTTTTCAGAGAGACAGGTGTTCTCAGCGTTCGTAGACTTTTCTTCGCGCGGGTTGCAGTGTACATGCATAAACTGATAATTAACTCTTCGGCCTACCCAGCTATGCTGCAAAAGCGCATTTTCAGAGCAACTGTTCCTTGTGTTAATGGTAAGTTCGCTAAACGGTTTAAATCTTTCATCTTCCCATTTATCTATAACGCTATTCTTAAAAGCTGCGATCTCAAGAGCTGCCAACTCGTTAGGGCTAAAACATTAATACGCAACTTCTTGCAGCCCCTTACTTACAAGGAGTCCGAAGATTTACTGCCTTGAATGATTTTCGTAATAAACCACCATCTTGTTACATATCTATCTATAATACATAACTATCTACACTAACACTATTCACATTCTTACACACAAAAATCTAGCAGGCAAGACAACTAAATTTTGAATTTTAAGCAACTTCTTGTGTCCTTTCGCTATATTTTTTAGTTAAGGTTACTTGAACTTAAGTTTACTTCTTATATTTAAGTTTGCATGCACTTTATACATTACATACAAAAGCCGCAAAGTTTTATTTTGGAAATGTTCGTATGTTTGCGACTTCCACGAAACAGGCCAAGCCTAGTGTGGGAGTCACGGATAAACTGTCAATCTAAATAGTATTTTTGGTTAATAAATATTTTTTACTTTTACTTTTTTACTTTACTATTTATTTTTAGGTACAGAAAAACCCAGTCTGCCAGTTCCTGCATGGCCGGAAGCGCCCGGCAGACTAGTTTAAAAGTAATGAATTTGACTCCAAATTTACGTCACTTTTGAACCAGTCTGCCTGGCACTTCCAGCCGTGCAGAAACTGGCAGACTGGGTTTTTCTGTACCTAAATACAAATTACTATTTGTTGCCACAAGTATCATCTTTATATCCAATGACGTAGGTAAATACCATCCATTTTTTAAACCGGAAGTGGTACTTTTTTGTGCTTTCGGCCAATTCTAATTTTTTAAACTATTTTTTCGGAACTCAGCATCACTTTTATGAACATGTGCCATGGAGCTTATCTTTGTATCACGTAACGTAGCAAATCCTACGGCCGCTGCCCGTACTATTATGTAAATGTAAAAATATTGTATGGCGATGGCGAACACACAAAAGACACTTCAAAATCCTACAATAATACCCACGGTTTAAAACATCGTGGGAATTATTTAAATTACATTTTGTTAATGGGACTCAACTATGATTAAATAATCGGAAGTCAGAGTCACAGTAGTTGGTTCCGTCTGACGGTCAGTTTGTTTTTCAGCAATAAAATACCTACAACAAATGTAATTAGGTAACCAGGGCTTGAAATACCGGTATTTTCCGGAACCGGTACCGTGGCTTTGATCCGAGAACCGGTATTAGACTTGGTTTTACCCATTATTTATTATAGCCAAGATAGATCCCGCGTTGCGTTGACTCGCAGACAGCAAGGGCAATACCAACCCCGTCACAACAAAGGTTCCTAGCGGTCAGGGTCAGGGTTAATAAACTAAAGAGCGTTTTGCTTGGTAACAAAATCATTTATTAAAATAATGTACCTAAATTAAGATATTCAAAATTGTTACTTGCAACGCTGCGCTGGGTGTCACAAGGGCGTTGGAGACCCTTCAAGGGTTTGTTTTGGAATATTAATTTAAATTATTAGTGTAAAGGGAAATGCCGGACCAACGCTGCAAGAGACCGCCCGTCCGCACCGCTCTACTAAATGACTGTGGAGTGTCATAAAGCTCTATGTGGATTGTATAAGATTTTATCACGTCAAAATAAATTTTTCAAAGATACTGAATTAAATAATTAACACGTCTGCTGCGTAATATTACTAATATTTTTACAAAATTTTCTGTTAGACAAAAATAATAGGTAATACAGTAAGTATGCGTTTCAAATCAAATTTAAATTATCATTATCAAACAAATTGTGTTTTCATTGAACAGTCAGATAACGAATTCCTCTCACATTCTTAGATTACAAAATAGGGTCTAATTTCCTGAAAACAAAAATCATTTTGACCAGAGTCTCTGACTCAGATTTTAGAGGAACCTCGCAATCTAAAAATCACTTTAATCCCATAAAAATATGTATTTTACAATTTGATACAGAACTAGGCGTCATTTAATGTTATTTAGCGATGTTGGCGGCTTGCTTCTTGGCCTTCACTAGTTCTACGAGCTCCTTGTACCGCTTCATGCAGTCCTTCTTGGACCGGCCGGGGATGCACTCCGCGATCTTGTCCCAGCGCTCCGGAGTACTCACCGGGAAGGTTTTGATGGCCTGTTCCAGCAATTCCTGCTCGGTTTTTGTCCAGTCTTTGACTTCTTTAACTTCCTTAGCTACATCTCCGTTCATTTTAGGTTTGGCCGTTCCATTGACTAGCTTGGATCCACTATCGCTCTTGGATATGCTGTTATCATCGACTCCGCTGACCGCTTTCTTCTTTTCTTTCTCGAATGTGTCGAATGCTTCTTCGTTTGCGGCTTTCTTGAGACTGCTCTTAGAGAAGTCGGAACTCTGCAGGTCCTTGGCTTTAGCGAGTACTTCTTTAGCGTTGAAGCGGCGGTCATCTATGAAAGTTCCGTGTTGGTTGAGGAAATTAGCGACTACCTCCCAGCGCTGACTAGTGCCGGCCGGGAACAGGTTGACCGCTTTGATTAGGAGTTGCGTCATGTCCGCAGACCATTCGATGGGTAGTTTAGACGCTAGTTCCTTCTTAACCTTCTGTTCTTCTGCTTTCTTGGTCTCGAAGAGCGAGTGGCGCTCCTCCTCGAGCCTGTCCTCGGCTTGCTTGACGGTCTGCAGGAAGGCGTCCCGGCCGCCGGCCTCCAGCCTCTTGACCAGGTCCTGCAGCTCCACGACCTTCATCATCTCGCAGATCTTCTCGACGGCGGCCATGTGCGCGACCGTCTCGTCGTCGGAGGCCGCGTAGTAGTTGTTGCCCTTGCAGGTGTCCCGCAGGGCTTTACGTTCCTGATCAAAAATAATTTTTAGTCAGATTACCAAGTAACAATAAGTAATAACTAATAACCCTCGTTTTTCCTTTGCAGTGCTCGGGACAACATTACAATGGTAGGGGAGCTCAAGAGGGTTTTTAGCAGTTACTCGAGCCAAGGCCATCTTAATATGTGACAGGGCCCTAGGGCACCGACGAATGTGGGGCCCTTGGACACTTGAAAATCAGGGGCCCCTAAAACGCTCAATTAGGGACAACGTCGTCCTTCTAAGATCTTTCGCTCTCTAGTAAGTAGTAAGTACATGTGACCTTTTGACTGTTTAAAATAATTTGGAAGCCTTTAGAAGCGACCCCCACCGACGTGACCGATGTAAGTATATAAATTAGAGATGCACCGAATATCCGGTTACTATCCGGTATCCGGCCTATCCGGCCCTTATTTTAGTATCCGGCCGGATACCGGATATCTTCGTACTATCCGGCCGGATACCGGATGTAGTCAGAGTCGCCCACTAGTCATACAAAAAATTTTTTTTTACACAAAAATGCGCGAGCGCGTGTGTACTTTTGAAAGAAGTTACTCCGTACTGACATAATAAAATTCGTTTTGTTGCCTAGAATTCCTAGGAATGTATCCGCGCGAACGTTCACTACGACACAGGTCGAAACCTACACAACGCGCACCTGCGAAACTCAAATTGTAGGTATAGACCGCCGGCCGAATATTCGGCGGCCGGATACCGAATATTCGGCGGAGGGTCAGGCCGAATATCCGGTATCCGGTATCCGGCCAAACCACTATCCGTTGCATCTCTAATATAAATTACTTCTTTTTACCATGTAGTCTTTAAAATGAGCTAGGTCCTGCAAATTTAGCATCATGGGCTCCCCTACTACAAGGTTATGTGTAGAGACGAATTTTATTTTGAGAATTAAGTGACGTAACGTATTATAGCTACAAAACAAAGCATACAAATATAGCATTATAGCTATACAAATGCCAAACTAGTTTCCTGTGTACTAGTCTCTCTGAACTAAGCCACAACCACAAACAGGCGCCCAGACAGACAGTAGACGAAATGATAAGGATTGCTGATTGTGATATTTGTGATTAGATACAGAACATGAAAAAATTAATCTGCATTTGAATTTTTAAAAAGCACCCAATGAGTTGAACCAGTGATAAGCAAGCTTTGAGTGGCCTGTTAGGTGTTGCTTACAACTCACCTTCCGCAACAGTTTCTTGACCTGCTCGCGCTCGGCGCGCGCGGCCTCTATCCGCGAGCGCTCGGCCTCCTCGGCCTTCTGCTTCGCCGCCAGCGCTTCTTTGATCAGCCTTTCTTCTTCAGCCTTCTTTGCTTGGACAGCATCCTGGAATAAGTTAATAGATACTACATTCTTCCGCAAATATACCGTATGTCAATGGTGGCAAGTGATAAATACTCATAGGCAAGCCAGAGCTAGTTCGTCGACACTATGCTACTGCTATGTCTATAAGCAACTATTTTTATAGCTTCAACAAACTATATTAATTTAAATTCTGAGATTCTGAATAAAATGTTGAGTTAAGATATTATTTAATTCAGTAATATGTTTTTATCTGTCCTGTGGGTCTAGATATTTCAGGTAGGTATTTGTCTCACACATTGTTCCAGAAATTTCCTTGTCACAAGACACAACACAAGCGAGTCATCAATTAACTTGATCATTGACCAACGAGCTGCATGCAAAACTGGTCCTAATAAATGGAAATATCGGCCGTGGTGGCAGGCATAATGTCCTCAATGGAAATATAGGCCTGCTGGCAGGCATTAATGCCCAGTTGCAAATTTAAATGCAAAAGCAGATGCACGAAAAAAAATTTCACTTTCAAAAATCATCATCAAAGTTATCCATTCAATTAACATGGTCCTATCTGGAGATGAGCCGTTCACAAGAACATTCTCCGTTTACTATGGGAAATATTCTCAAGTGAGAATATTTTCCTAGCAAAGTGGGCTACGTTCTTGAAAATGAGACATCTCTATCCCCATGTAACTAGAGTATAGGTGTTGTTAGAGTATGCGTGCAGTGGTAGTGTACCTGTCGGGCGCGCTTGGCGGCCAGCTTCTTGTCCTTGTCGTCCTGCTTGAAGCGCTGCACGCGCGGGTCGTGCGCGTACGCCAGGTCCACGAGCGCGCGGATGCGCGCCATCTCCTCCTTCTTCAGCTTGGCGCGCGCCGCCTTGTTCTGCTTCTCGATCCAGCGCCGCTCCTCCCGATCCTGGCCGCGCTCCTTCTCCTCCTCGTCGAGGTAGGAGAACTCGCGCCAGGAGTCGAACTCGTACCAGAACGCGTAGAAGCGCTCGACGGCCTCCCTGGGGCTATCGTCGTCGCCCAGCAGCGGCACGTGGCGCTTCTCCGACCAGCGCGCGTTCTGCTGGAACAGCTTGGCGAAGGTGTTGTAGAAGCCGTCCTTCTTGACGTCGCCGGCGGTGGGCACGGCGTCGTCGAACTCGGGGTCCACGGAGTCGTAGGAGCGGCGCTTGGCGGGCGTGCCGAGCGTCTCGTAGGCCTTCGTGATGCACGTGAAGTAGTCGTCGTCGCTGCGCACGTCCTCGCCCTGCGCCTTGCGCTTGTCGGGGTGGTGTCGCAGCACCTTCTGTCGGTACGCGCGCTTGATGTCGTCGTCGGTGGCTCTGTAGCGCAGCTGCTTCATGCCCAGCACCGCGTAGTGGTCCTGCTGCTTCCATTCCTTAGGGTCCAGGCTCCGCAGGTACTCGACGTCGTCGTCGAACACCACCTCCTCCGATTTCTCGTTCGCCGTGGACGTCTCGAACAAAGCATCCTCGCCGTGACATTTGATATTGAAGTATCTCAAGAACGCCGCTCCGACGCATTCCACTCTCCTCTTCACGAACGGGCACGACACCGCCACCGTCCGCGTATTGTTACTAGACTCGCCTTCCGTCATTGTAAATAAGGTCTCTTTATAAAATATGGATTCGACCCTAACATAACCTAAAACTGAGTAAACACTGTGGCATTAAGTTACCCACCGCCAATTTGGTAATAGTACTACGGATAACTAAAACTGTATCTATACCTATAATAAATTAATAATTTTAATGTTAACTAAAAGAGCACATCATTTAATAAAAATTAAAACGCGCCACGAAAATATCAAGGACTACGTTTAGTTCATTTTAAAATGAACGAATGAATGAGAAACGAGAATGACAGAAACTAGAAACTTCAAAATTTTTAGATCAATTGAACGAAAGTTGAAAGACCGAGATATAGTGTTGTAACCAAGTTACAACATTCATCAACAGCGGTCATGCCCTCTCGTGTACAATAATCCTGTTGTCATATATATGGCAACAATTGTTCAGCAGTCCAGTGCCGCCAACCTACTAACACATCTTATCACCTGACAATGACATTCTTATCATTAGATGTCAAAACACAGTGAAACGAAAAGTTATTTAGTTTCATCTCTCTGTATTTAAATATTCAGCTGTCATAGAGAGAACTTACTTACAGATAAGATGTGTAACGATATGGACTACTTATTCAAGCCAATAGTGTTGGTAACGGGGTTCGGGCCGTTCATTGGGCACCCGGTGAACGCGAGCTGGGAGGCGGTGAAGCTGATAGACAAGACGGCGCTGGAGAAGGCGCACGGCGTGGAGCTGGTGGCGCTGGAGCTGCCCGTCACCTACAGCAACGTCGACGAGTTCGTGCCCGCGCTGTGGGACACGCACGAGCCTAAGGTACCCGTTCCCATGCTGACAACACTTACACTAATTTTGGACCTAAGAAGTACTAGAACTCTTCTATACCGATATATTGTTTCATCGAAATAAAACTCCTTTTTTCAAAGTATAAGATATAGCCATATCTAATAAGTAATAGTACATTTAGTACAATTCATAAAACTTTTTCAATATTTGTCAACCCTTACTTATTTCTAATACCAAAATTTTAAACAACAGGATAAAATAATATTGTTGATGGACAATTTGTGTCGTGCTGCTAGGATGATCTTAGTAGGTACATTCAGCTTTGATTCCCTGGTCTAGTGACACAAGTAAAAAATGACATAGGTACAGTACAATAACATGCTTCTTCTTCTTTGTCGTATCCTCATGGCTGAGGGACGTGACGATTGTGGACACTTTTCACCAACACTCTCCAGGCCACTCGATCCAGGGCCCGATGCATGCTTGCCTGTAGTGTGGCTTTAGTGATGGATGTTATCCTATCTGCCCAACGAGTAGCCATAGAGCCTTTCCTTCTCGCCCTTGACATGCGTCCATGCATAACATGCTATAACATTGTAATTTACAGATACTAGTAGTCCGCCTCGAACGGAGAACTCGCGATTTACTTGCAAATGAGTTGACCAATATAAGAAGATACATATGAAGATTTTTTTTTGCCTTCTAAGTCCACAACCCCTTGATTGATCCAGCTCATAAACGAATTCTTAAATGTTATGTATGTATATATGTATCTTTGCTACAACCCCAACAAATTTCATAAAGATCAGAAAAACGTTACTAAAGTTATCGTCGAACAAACTCGCAAAATCAAAGAGCCACCAAAATGCTGAGACGTCCCAGTAGCTAGAAGTTGATTGTGAGAACTCGCTTGGCTTGCGCTCCGCTCGTTCCAATATATTGTTATGTGTTTATTGTATTTGTTTACTTGTTTATTTGAATTTCTTATATCTTATATGGTGTATCTAGTCTCCTCTTCCTATTGTATTTTACTGTTCAGTTCACTCCAAATTAATCTCTGTGCCAATCCTTTTGTAGACTATTTCCATAAGTAAAAAAAAAAACTGTTTCTTTTAATCAGAAACATACAATGTGTTCATCTCTTGTTTTTAGTAAATGATATTTTGTTATTTAATAGCTACAATATGACTACGTTATATTTTGTAGATTCATTCCATGGTTCGAGTTTAAACTGCTAGTTTCCTTTTTCAATCTAAACCTCTTCTTTTGAATTTATAACTAAATAAAAATAAGCCTTGGGGTTGCGGGCGTCCATGGACGGCGGTAATTGCTTACCATCAGGCGATTCGTCTGCTCGTTTGCCTCCTATGTCATAAAAAAAAGCAATTTATTACAACATATTACAAATTATTACAACATTGCTACCGTTCGTTGTCGCTTCTGGAGCAAAAGTACCCATAACGCTAGCGGCATAACCCCGCTGGATGGCTACGGACAATCTTTGCACCAGAATCGACTCGGAGCAGGGGTCCTTTTAAACATCTTTCGCTAACTCATAATAGTAGAGTCAAGCTCAGAAAAACCTTTAAACCCAACCATAAATAAAACCTCATAATTGGAATTTTAAATGTTTAAGCTGATGATCCACGTGGGCGTGTCCGGGGTCGCGGAGTGTCTGACGCTGGAGACGCAGGCGCACCGCAAGGGCTACCAGCGCCAGGACTACTTCGAGCAGTGTCCCGCCGACCACTGCTGCGCGGCGCCCGGCGGGGGCGCCATCCGACTGCGCACGCAGCTCGACGTGTCGCGGATATGTGCCGAGCTCAACCAGGACCAGGAGCTCACTGCTGTCGAGTCCAAAGATGCTGGCAGGTGAGTGTGCAGCGGCAGGTCAAGCCCCAGCATGACACACCGACCACTGCTGCGCGGCGCCCGGCGGGGGCGCCATCCGGCTGCGCACGCAGCTCGACGTGTCGCGGATCTGTGCCGAGCTCAACCAGGACCAGGAGCTCACTGCTGTCGAGTCCAAGGATGCTGGCAGGTGAGTGTATATAGGTAAATATTTGGAACGGTTCCAATCTGTGCTGGATAAGCCTTTTTGCGTAGGTCATCTTAAAACTAAACTAAGGGTCACTTGAAAGAATACGTGTTAGTAGCATTCAAGATACCTGCAGTACCAATATTCGTCAGCTTATCTAAAACCCTAAGGTATTGAATCGTCATGGGTAAGTACCATAATGTGTCTGTGTCCGTAACTCCGTGAACAATGTAATGAGGATTCACACATAAAGTAATAACTGAGTAGTTGAGGACGTATCGTGTCATTGACGTCATAAAGATTTATCTGCTATTGTATCTACCTACTGACTGATTATTGAGTTGGCAAACAAATAAGAATTAGAAACAATAGCTTTTAAATACTTCAGTCACTTATACTGATAATAATAAAATTAATGACGAGTTGACGACACTTATTACTACACGAGACAATAAGCTTAATATCAGAATATTATATATTAGTAGTCTGTTATTCACTACAGTGCCACCAAAAAGAGTAGAAATTAAATAGTGGCAACATCGTTAGTGTCGTCCCTTTCAAATCAGTCTAAAAAAAAACGGGACGACACTACGATGTTGCCACTTTTTAATTTCTACTCTTTTTGGTGGCACTGTACATATGGCGAACCCCCCTCCCCTCCCCCCCTTTTAAAGGGGAGGCCTATGTTCAGCAGTGGATGTCTTATGGCTGAGATGATGATGATGATTCACTACATACGAGTAGGTATATTACACATTTTCTCATTTAATATGACACTACAAACATGAACAACATACTCATAGCCATAGCCATACATTTAATTTCGATCAATAAATCCAGACATGTGGAGTAAACATCTTTTATTACGACGACGAGGTGTAAGTATTTGTTCTTCATTTGGAAAGGGTCGGCGACGCGCATCACCATCTTACCATCAGGCGGGCCGTATGCTTGTTTACTATTGTCATGGTATTTAAATAATGCTGCATGCGACACTTGTCTGGACTTACAATCATCTAAAATCCGGCGCCGATTTTTTCCATCGTGTGTGCCACTGCCACCTGTCCTTTCGTTCCCCAGATACCTGTGCGAGTACATCTACTACACGTCGCTGGCGGCGGACAGCGCGCGCACGCTGTTCGTGCACGTGCCCGACCTGCACGTGTGGGACCCCGCGCGCGTCGCCCGCGGCCTCGAGCGCATCGTCGCGCTCTGTCTCGCACAGCTCAGCGAGCGAGACGGCGTCAGCGAGGCCGCCGGCGACATCGCTAACGTCAGCTTACAGGATACCAACGAGGTTTAATTAGAGCGTTATATATATTGGTGCAATCGTATTAATTCACTGACACGGCAGCTAACTTTGTTTGAGACTAAGTTATGGTTTAAGTGCCTATTTAATTTTAATGATATCCGTCTCTTGCATTTGCTTCCATCGAGAGTCAGAGATATAAACCGCAAGTGTCGCCATCTACAGTGAACTGTTGCAAAACTTGTAAATCACAGATCACAGTGGCTCGAACTGTTCAACTTTCAAGTATTGTGATGAATTATTTATGCTATTTATCTTAATATAATAGTATGTGAGGAATAATAGTAATACATTTTTTTTAAACATTTAGGGACATTGCTAGAACTACGTACACTTTTCAGTATTATATTTAGAGAAACGTCTACAATGTCAATGTACTGGTTGTTATATTTATTGTGTGTTAATTTTATGGTTTTTGGCTAACCCTCTCCTTAAAAATGAAACGTATTAGTTTAGTGCCTATAAATTCTAGAATGTATGTTTTTCCGGTTTCTATAATTTAATTATATATTTACTTAGAATTTTTGTACAGATAATGAATAAGTACAACCCTTAAAATTATACCTATTATTAATAAAGTTAAATGTAAATAAAACAACGTAGGTAAGTAATTGTTATATTTTTTATTTTACAAAAAATCTACTACAAAGTTTATTTCTATACCTATTAAGTTAAGGTAAGTAGGTGCACTTCTAACCTAACCTAACGAGGGTAACAAAAAATTTCACGTAAAATTATGGAAATTTCTTCATGTTGTCACTTTACACATTAGCACTACCATGAAGCAGATCGTAAATTCTGCGTTTCTTTCGTTAGACGTTTACGTTTACGGGCTTCGAATAGTTTTCCTCACGTTTTCCTTCAGTTTCGACAGCAACAAATACAAAAGCTCTGTGACAGCATAGTTTGTTTTCGATATGTTTTTTCAATAACTTTAGCCATATTGTGAGAGGTGACTAGGTAAGTCATACTTGAACAAATATTTCTATGGGACCAACCTCGAAATAAAAAAAAAAACAATATCAGCCTCCCCATAGAAAACGTCGACATCTGATGGGCCGGAGCCGGAACGAAATGTATGAAACAGTTAGCAATTTTTTTGTGATTTCGCATTACCTACCGAATCACCTCGCACAATATGGCTATTATAGTTATTGAAAAAACACCCTTTATATCATACAGAATTGACATCAACGTTGTATCACTATCACATTAAAAATGTCTTATCAAAAGAGGTCGTGCCGTGACTGGATTGTTTATCTAAACCCACCCGGGCCGGGCCCGAACCCTGGGCCTCCAGGGCCCCTCGGGCCTCCCCCGCCCGGCCCGAACCCGGGGCCTCCCCCGCCCGGCCCGAACCCGGGGCCTCTCCCGCCCGGCCCGAACCCGGGGCCCCCCGGCCCCCGCCCGGGACCGTGGTGGTGCGGCGGCGGGGGGCCCGGAGGCCCGCAGCAACAGGACAAACAGAGACCCATGCTGGAAACATACATTCAAACTTATATTGTTGGAAAGGTGCTACAAGATGATGTATGTACCTTTGGATTACATAAGTTATATTGACCCATTTAAGAAAAAAAACAATAGCTTTCAAATAAAATAAAATAAACCTACTGTATGAAAATAACGCAATGATTAAATAACCTACTACGTACAGGTTACAGGTACAGGGGGGATCCATCAGCTCTCGAGGCAAGGAGGGTGAGGGTCACATATTTAGTACATATACATACGAAACGACTCTCAGGCCTCAATTAGTTAATTTATGTTTTGTCTGTTTCTAACAAACACAACTGTCAAAGTGACAGATAAGACAACATAAATTGACTAATGTGGCCTGACTGAGACAAGTTTATGAATAAGGGGTTAAGTCTTAAAACGTGTAACTCGTGTAAGAACAAACTACCACTTTAGCGGCCTCCATAGCACAGTTTGTAGTGACCCTGCCTACGAAGCAGGAGGTCCCGGGTTCGAATCCTGGTAAGGGCATTTATTTGTGTGCTAATCTCAAATATTTGATCCTGAGTTATGGATGTTTTCTATCTATATAAGTATGTATTTATCTAAGTATGTATATCGTCGCCTAGCACCCATAGTAGTAGGGTTTTGTCTCAGTACAAATGCGAAAAAAATTGTGCGCATCGAGAAAAAGTTGTGAATTTTTGACCATAAATAGAGTGGGCAAAGATGAATATTTTTTAGTATTGGCGGTCTGTAAAATTTTTGGACCTTCACGTCAAAATCAGGGGTCCCGTGCAATATGTTATTACTCTCTGGTTAAGACTGCTAGGGGTTGTTTGGTATCGTTTCCGTGTAAAACAGACATGCAGAATTCATTTCTGATATTAAAAATGTAAAATTTCGTATTAAAAAAAAAGTTGTGCCGCGAGGAAAAACACAATTTTATTTTGATTTTTTTAGAACGTCATATAACTAATATATATCCTTTATTTCAAATAATAAAAAATATTGTAAAGAAGCATATTTAATATAGATTATAGAAACATATACATTTTATACACCTTTAATACAAAAAACTTCTGGTTTTTTTTTTACTTAAGTTGAGTAACGGAAAACAGACGTCGCGTCGTTTGAATGGTGACGGTTTATGTTAAAGTTAAGGAGGAAAAATATGTTTTTATTTATTGTATTTTTTTTATTTCTGCATTTTATAAAGTTATTATGAATAAAATTTACTAATAACAAGCAATACATGCATTTTAAGGTCAATACGCTACGGATGTTCACGTTCACATTGATTATCGATACTTACTATGGAGAAAACATATTAGCAGAGCTCGAATTTGTAAAAATTGTGCGCATCGAGAAAAAGTTGTGAATTTTTGACCATGGATAGAATGGCCCACGATAAATATTTTTTAGTATTGGAGGTCCGTAAAATTTTTGGACCTTCACGTCAAAATCAGGGGTCCTGTGAAATACGTTATTACTCTATGGTTAAGGCTGCTAGGGGTTGTGTGGTATCATTTCCGTGTAAAACAGACATGCAGAATTCATTTGTGATATAAAAAATGTAAAATTTCTTATTAAAAAAAAGTTGTGTGGCGAGGAAAAACACAATTTTTTATTTTTTTTTAGAACGTCATATAACTAATATATATCATTTTTTTTTTCTAATATTAAAAAATATTATAAAGGAGCATATTTAATGTAGTTTCTAAATATATACAATGTTTAGGCTTATAGTATACAAAAACTACGCGAAAAAAAATGTTTGCTTCGTGGTGTATATGTTTTCTCCATAGTAAGTATCGATAATCAATGTGAACGTGGACGTCCGTAGCGTATTGACCTTAAAATGCATGTATTGCTTGTTATTAGTAAATTTTATTCATAATAACTTCACAAAATGCAGAAATAAAAAAATACAATAAATAAAAACATATTTTTCCTCCTTCACTTTAACATAAACCGTCACAATTCAAACGACGCGACGTCTGTTTTCCGTTGCTCAACTTAAGTAAAAAAAAAAACCAGAAGTTTTTTGTATTAAAGGTGTATAAAATGTATATGTTTCTATAATCTATATTAAATATTCTTCTTTATATTATTTTTTATTATTTGAAATAAAGGATATAATTAGTTATATGACGTTCTAATAAAATAAAAATAAAATTGTGTTTTTCCTCGCGGCACAGCTTTTTTTTAATACGAAATTTTACATTTTTATTATCAGAAATGAATTCTGCATGTCTGTTTTACACGGAAACGATACCAAACAACCCCTAGCAGTCTTAACCAGAGAGTAATAACATATTGCACGGGACCCCTGATTTTGACGTGAAGGTCCAAAAATTTTACAGACCGCCAATACTAAAAAATATTCATCTTTGCTCACTCTATCTATGGTCAAAAATTCACAACTTTTTCTCGATGCGCACAATTTTTTTCGCATTTGTACTGAGACAAAACCCTACTATATACACCACGAAGCAAACATTTTTTTTCGCGTGGTTTTTGTATACTATAAGCCTAAAAATTGTATATATTTTTCACCTCACTAGCTCGGAAAGCCCTTTTTGTTTGTTTAATATCTATTGTGAAAATCGCTTTTTATCCACATGTGGTGAAAGAGTTTTGACATAAGTGACAAGTGGCTTAAGTGACATTTGACAGCTAACAAAACGTAAAACGTTAAAAGTGCAGAATTTTTAACATCGCAATTAATGAATTGCATCGAGTAAAAACACTTAATACAGTCCTACAACTTTATTTTAATTCATAAATATCAGCATTCAACATTAATCTTCATTATTTTTGTAAAAACGGATAAATTGTTCTGACAGCCGAACAAGTCTACGTACGAACAAAACGCATCTGACATTTAATAAAACCTTTTACGTCAAAACTTTTCATTTCAATTCATCCATCATATCAACGTTAAATATTCGCATGTTTTTCTAGGTTGTTTTGTTAAAAATTAGTGATTCGAGTGATGAAGAAGTATTAAACACCTGAGGAATTACGGGAAACCGAGCAAAATGCACCCTTTTTCTTATTTTCCTCGTTGTAGTGAGGTGAAAAGTTTTGTGTTATACACGGGTGAAAGTTATTTTACGTCTCGTGTATTAAAGCACTCGCTACGCTCAGGATTCTATTTTTGAACCACTCGCTTCGCTCGTGGTCAATAATAGAATCCTTTCGCTAGCTCGTGTTTCAAATAACACTCGCACGTAAAATACAACTTTCACCCCTTGTATAACAAATAACTATAGAAACTACATTAAATATGCTCCTTTATAATATTTTTTTATTAGAAAAAAAATGATATATATTAGTTATATGACGTTCTAAAAAACAATAAAAAATTGTGTTTTTCCTCGCCACACAACTTTTTTTTAAATAAGAAATTTTACATTTTTAATATCAGAAATGAATTCTGCATGTCTGTTTTACACGGAAATGATACCATACAACCCCTAGCAGCCTTAACCATAGAGTAATAACGTATTTCACAGGACCCCTGATTTTGACGTGAAGGTCCAAAAATTTTACGGACCTCCAATACTAAAAAATATTTATCGTGGGCCATTCTATCCATGGTCAAAAATTCACAACTTTTTCTCGATGCGCACAATTTTTACAAATTCGAGGTCTGGTAATAGTACAAGCTTTGCTTAGTTTGATTGGTGTAAGATTGTCCCCAAATATTTATTTATTGCTATTTGTTTTTAACGTATTAGGATATACATCGCCCGCGCTGTTTTGTAAATGATGTGGTTTGACATGGACACGCGGCTTCTGGGTTTTCGCTTTCAACAGAAAGGGTTACTTCAGCAGTAAATTACAAAAGCTTACCTTCGTTTTCTCAAAATGCAGTTAATAAATTTCCCCGGACCGTTTCACAAATTCACTCCAATGGGCGCTCTTGATATGATATCTGGCGAGTGTTTAAGTAGGCATGTTGTAGGCCCCGCCCCGATAACTATCGATATACCTAGCTGATTAGTTTTTACACTTCTGATATCACATCAGTCACATCACTTATCTGCCCAAAATACGAATAATACTGTAGATATTATGACTCACTTTCCGGAATTTAACCCAAACGATGTATAATAGTACATTACGCACCTAGGGCGGTAAAGAACGGCTCAGATCGTGGGTATTTGTGGCCCGAACCGAAGGTAAGCCATAAACAAGCGATCAGAGGCCTTCTTTATTACCGCACCGGGTGCGTACACAATTTTACGTCTTCTCCTGGGTGTGAAGTGAGGGTGCTCCCGCTGCAGATTTCAAACGCGGTTGCCTGAAAGTCACCCGAAGCCGCACGCCTGAGTGGGTGACACTACTGACACCCGGGGCAAATTCTAGCTCCATGACCCCTCGATCGATCCTGCTCATATGCCAATCCTCTCAAATTATATGTCTCCCTGCTACAACCCCATCAAATTTCATGAAGATCAGATAACGTTACTAAGTTATCGTCGAACAAACTCAAAATTAAAAAGCCATCGAAATGCCGAGACGTTCCAGTAGTTATTTGTAAGAACTCGTTTCGCTTACGCTCCGTTCGTTCGATTAAGGTAGAATTCATAATTGAGTGTATATTGAGTGGAGTAATTTGACAGCTCTTTACACACACAATATTTTGACAAACCGCTTTGTATGCTAGGAGCTGTCATAATATGAATTCTATCTTGGGAAATATTTTTTTCCAAACATGCGTGGAAATGTTGTCGTTGCGTTCGTGAAAATAGACTCGGAAGTATCACATTTCGGGCGGCGTAGTGATACTTGATATCAATAGTACATTACAGCAGAGGCTGGGAAAACAGGAATTTCCAAGGGCCAAGTAGATATACAGTGTGTTTCTGTAATAGGAGCAATAAATTAAAACGTAGATTCTACTCCTCAAACCAGGAAACGTTTGTTCAGCGACTTTTATAATTTTAAACAAAAAAAGAACCGACTTCACTTAGGATCCGCTATTCCAAGAGGAAGTGGCCGAGTTGCTGTAAAAAATAGTGAAATCACTATAGGTGTGCCTATAATAGTTGAAGAGTTCCCTCGATTTCTCCAGGATCCCATCAGCAGATCCCGACTTGGTGACAATGGGACCATCTAGGGGTTATACCTGTTCGATTCAAAAAAAAATTTTGAAAATCGGTTCACGATTCACGGAGATATGGAGTAACATACATACAAAAAAAAAAAAAATTATGATAAAAAAAAAAAAATTCAGTCGAATTGAGAACCTCCTCCTTTTTTGAAATCGGTTAAAAAATAACGTATGGTTTGATTTTTAGGACATTTTAAAGTTTTTTCGAACACGCAATGTATTCCGAAATTGACTATGTGTGTAGGGTGACAAGCAATGTCAATAAGACGGATTTTAACGTTCATTGAAAATATTATTTAGTTTGTATGAAAAAGAGATAAATCTACAAAATACATATTTTTTTTAAGTTGTTGAACAAAAGTTTTGTAGTTTGAGGAGTAGAATCTATGTTTTAATTTATTGCTCCTATTACAGAAACACACTGTATATATATCTACTTGGCCCTTGGAAATCCCTGTTTTCCCAGCCTCTGCTGTAATGTACGGATAGGGATACGAGGCCGGGAATCCGTTTTCAAGAGGCATGTATAGTGCTTTTCTTAAAATAATGCGTGGAAATAAGACCTAAAACCTAAAAGTCTATCGCACTCCGTATCTCTCGGTATAATGCGGGGACCGTGTCGCGGCCGGCGCCGCCCGACAGGGAGCGGCCGCGCCCGGCGCCGCCCGACAGGGACCGGCCGCGCCCGGCGCCGCCCGACAGGGACCGGCCGCGCCCGGCGCCGCCCGACAGTGTCCGGCCGCGCCCGGCGCCGCCCGACAGGGACCGGCCGCGCCCGGCGCCGCCCGACAGTGTCCGGCCGCGCCCGGCGCCGCCCGACAGGGACCGGCCGCGCCCGGCGCCGCCCGACAGTGTCCGGCCGCGCCCGGCGCCGCCCGACAGGGACCGGCCGCGCCCGGCGCCGCCCGACAGTGTCCGGCCGCGCCCGGCGCCGCCCGACAGGGACCGGCCGCGCCCGGCGCCGCCCGACAGGGACCGGCCGCGCCCGGCGCCGCCCGACAGTGTCCGGCCGCGCCCGGCGCCGCCCGACAGGGACCGGCCGCGCCCGGCGCCGCCCGACAGTGTCCGGCCGCGCCCGGCGCCGCCCGACAGTGTCCGGCCGCGCCCGGCGCCGCCCGACAGGGACCGGCCGCGCCCGGCGCCGCCCGACAGGGACCGGCCGCGCCCGGCGCCGCCCGACAGGGACCGGCCGCGCCCGGCGCCGCCCGACAGGGACCGGCCGCGCCCGGCGCCGCCCGACAGTGTCCGGCCGCGCCCGGCGCCGCCCGACAGGGACCGGCCGCGCCCGGCGCCGCCCGACAGGGACCGGCCGCGCCCGGCGCCGCCCGACAGTGTCCGGCCGCGCCGGGCGCCGCCCGACAGTGTCCGGCCGCGCCCGGCGCCGCCCGACAGGGACCGGCCGCGCCCGGCGCCGCCCGACAGTGTCCGGCCGCGCCCGGCGCCGCCCGACAGTGTCCGGCCGCGCCCGGCGCCGCCCGACAGGGACCGGCCGCGCCCGGCGCCGCCCGACAGTGTCCGGCCGCGCCCGGCGCCGCCCGACAGTGTCCGGCCGCGCCCGGCGCCGCCCGACAGGGACCGGCCGCGCCCGGCGCCGCCCGACAGGGACCGGCCGCGCCCGGCGCCGCCCGACAGTGTCCGGCCGCGCCCGGCGCCGCCCGACAGGGACCGGCCGCGCCCGGCGCCGCCCGACAGTGTCCGGCCGCGCCCGGCGCCGCCCGACAGGGACCGGCCGCGCCCGGCGCCGCCCGACAGGGACCGGCCGCGCCCGGCGCCGCCCGACAGGGACCGGCCGCGCCCGGCGCCGCCCGACAGTGTCCGGCCGCGCCCGGCGCCGCCCGACAGGGACCGGCCGCGCCCGGCGCCGCCCGACAGTGTCCGGCCGCGCCCGGCGCCGCCCGACAGGGACCGGCCGCGCCCGGCGCCGCCCGACAGGGACCGGCCGCGCCCGGCGCCGCCCGACAGTGTCCGGCCGCGCCCGGCGCCGCCCGACAGTGTCCGGCCGCGCCCGGCGCCGCCCGACAGGGACCGGCCGCGCCCGGCGCCGCCCGACAGTGTCCGGCCGCGCCCGGCGCCGCCCGACAGGGACCGGCCGCGCCCGGCGCCGCCCGACAGGGACCGGCCGCGCCCGGCGCCGCCCGACAGTGTCCGGCCGCGCCCGGCGCCGCCCGACAGTGTCCGGCCGCGCCCGGCGCCGCCCGACAGGGACCGGCCGCGCCCGGCGCCGCCCGACAGTGTCCGGCCGCGCCCGGCGCCGCCCGACAGGGACCGGCCGCGCCCGGCGCCGCCCGACAGGGACCGGCCGCGCCCGGCGCCGCCCGACAGTGTCCGGCCGCGCCGGGCGCCGCCCGACAGTGTCCGGCCGCGCCCGGCGCCGCCCGACAGGGACCGGCCGCGCCCGGCGCCGCCCGACAGTGTCCGGCCGCGCCCGGCGCCGCCCGACAGTGTCCGGCCGCGCCCGGCGCCGCCCGACAGTGTCCGGCCGCGCCCGGCGCCGCCCGACAGGGACCGGCCGCGCCCGGCGCCGCCCGACAGTGTCCGGCCGCGCCCGGCGCCGCCCGACAGGGACCGGCCGCGCCCGGCGCCGCCCGACAGGGACCGGCCGCGCCCGGCGCCGCCCGACAGTGTCCGGCCGCGCCGGGCGCCGCCCGACAGTGTCCGGCCGCGCCCGGCGCCGCCCGACAGGGACCGGCCGCGCCCGGCGCCGCCCGACAGTGTCCGGCCGCGCCCGGCGCCGCCCGACAGTGTCCGGCCGCGCCCGGCGCCGCCCGACAGGGACCGGCCGCGCCCGGCGCCGCCCGACAGTGTCCGGCCGCGCCCGGCGCCGCCCGACAGTGTCCGGCCGCGCCCGGCGCCGCCCGACAGGGACCGGCCGCGCCCGGCGCCGCCCGACAGGGACCGGCCGCGCCCGGCGCCGCCCGACAGTGTCCGGCCGCGCCCGGCGCCGCCCGACAGGGACCGGCCGCGCCCGGCGCCGCCCGACAGTGTCCGGCCGCGCCCGGCGCCGCCCGACAGGGACCGGCCGCGCCCGGCGCCGCCCGACAGTGTCCGGCCGCGCCCGGCGCCGCCCGACAGTGTCCGGCCGCGCCCGGCGCCGCCCGACAGGGACCGGCCGCGCCCGGCGCCGCCCGACAGTGTCCGGCCGCGCCCGGCGCCGCCCGACAGTGTCCGGCCGCGCCCGGCGCCGCCCGACAGGGACCGGCCGCGCCCGGCGCCGCCCGACAGTGTCCGGCCGCGCCCGGCGCCGCCCGACAGTGTCCGGCCGCGCCCGGCGCCGCCCGACAGGGACCGGCCGCGCCCGGCGCCGCCCGACAGTGTCCGGCCGCGCCCGGCGCCGCCCGACAGGGACCGGCCGCGCCGGGCGCCGCCCGACAGTGTCCGGCCGCGCCCGGCGCCGCCCGACAGGGACCGGCCGCGCCCGGCGCCGCCCGACAGGGACCGGCCGCGCCCGGCGCCGCCCGACAGGGACCGGCCGCGCCCGGCGCCGCCCGACAGGGACCGGCCGCGCCCGGCGCCGCCCGACAGTGTCCGGCCGCGCCCGGCGCCGCCCGACAGGGACCGGCCGCGCCCGGCGCCGCCCGACAGGGACCGGCCGCGCCCGGCGCCGCCCGACAGTGTCCGGCCGCGCCCGGCGCCGCCCGACAGGGACCGGCCGCGCCCGGCGCCGCCCGACAGTGTCCGGCCGCGCCCGGCGCCGCCCGACAGTGTCCGGCCGCGCCCGGCGCCGCCCGACAGGGACCGGCCGCGCCCGGCGCCGCCCGACAGGGACCGGCCGCGCCCGGCGCCGCCCGACAGTGTCCGGCCGCGCCCGGCGCCGCCCGACAGGGACCGGCCGCGCCCGGCGCCGCCCGACAGTGTCCGGCCGCGCCCGGCGCCGCCCGACAGGGACCGGCCGCGCCCGGCGCCGCCCGACAGTGTCCGGCCGCGCCCGGCGCCGCCCGACAGTGTCCGGCCGCGCCCGGCGCCGCCCGACAGGGACCGGCCGCGCCCGGCGCCGCCCGACAGTGTCCGGCCGCGCCCGGCGCCGCCCGACAGGGACCGGCCGCGCCGGGCGCCGCCCGACAGTGTCCGGCCGCGCCCGGCGCCGCCCGACAGGGACCGGCCGCGCCCGGCGCCGCCCGACAGGGACCGGCCGCGCCCGGCGCCGCCCGACAGGGACCGGCCGCGCCCGGCGCCGCCCGACAGGGACCGGCCGCGCCCGGCGCCGCCCGACAGTGTCCGGCCGCGCCCGGCGCCGCCCGACAGGGACCGGCCGCGCCCGGCGCCGCCCGACAGGGACCGGCCGCGCCCGGCGCCGCCCGACAGTGTCCGGCCGCGCCCGGCGCCGCCCGACAGGGACCGGCCGCGCCCGGCGCCGCCCGACAGGGACCGGCCGCGCCCGGCGCCGCCCGACAGTGTCCGGCCGCGCCCGACAGGGACCGGCGGCGCCCGGCCCCGCGCGCGGCCGGCGCCGGCTACACAGCAGGCTTAGGCCTGCGAAGTAGTATGAAAATCCTTTTCATAGCAAGTGTCACTACGGCGCCCGAAACGTGATACTTTCGAGTCTATTTTCACGAACGTAACGACAACATTTCCGCGCATGTTTGAGAAATAGTTATTTGTTATACAAGGGGTGAAAGTTGTATTTTACGTGCGAGTGTTATTTGAAACACGAGCTAGCGAAAGGATTCTCTTATTGACCACGAGCGAAGCGAGTGGTTCAAAAATAGAATCCTGAGCGTAGCGAGTGCTTTAATACACGAGACGTAAAATAACTTTCACCCGTGTATAACACAAAACTTTTCACCTCACTACAGCGAGGAAAATAAGAAAAATAAAAAACTTTTAAAAACAAGCTTTTATGTGAATGCTCTAAAAAGAGAAAATAAGCTTTTGAGTCAATCAAACTTTTTCTATAGGAATTTTGTACAATTTTATGACATAAAAGCTTGTCGCGAGACTTTCCCGTGTAAAAGAGATTGCACATATTTTAGGTGAAACCATGTAGCCAAGTAATCCTCCTCCTGACGGTAGTGTAAAATTAATTAAAATATGTAATGTGCCCAGCCCATTATTCATGAATTAAAATTGTAATTATCAATGTATTTCTTAAAAAAACAAATTCTCGTCAAGTGTTATTTACGTGTTTTGGATGTAGTATATAGTACATATAAGATAGTGCTACCTGGCGGTTTGTCATTTGTCATTGAGTTAATGAGTTGTTTTTGTTACGCTAGTTGCATCTTTTTAACACAAATTTGCAATGCAATAACAAATCACGAAGTGAATTTTGAAGTCAATAACGAGTTATATGACAATATATTGGTATGTGTCGAAGCCTGTTGACCTACTGTTGTATCTTTCTGACGAAGCCTGCGGCGTGGATTATAAAATTGTAAATCAAATTATTTTTAATGACAATAATTAAATGTACTCAAAGAATAAGTACTCAACATCGGACTAAATGAAACCAATGATTTTGTTATAATATTAAATATTTACATAAGGTTTCCTCGATATAAATGTGCAATCTCTTTTACACGGGAAAGTCTCGCGACAAGCTTTTATGTCATAAAATTGTACAAAATTCCTATAGAAAAAGTTTGATTGACTCAAAAGCTTATTTTCTCTTTTTAGAGCATTCACATAAAAGCTTGTTTTTAAAAGTTTTTTATTTAAATTTATTAAGAAATACATTGATAATTACAATTTTAATTCATGAATAATGGGCTGGGCACATTACATATTTTAATTAATTTTACACTACCGTCAGGAGGAGGATTACTTGGCTACATGGTTTCACCTAAAATATGTGCAATCTCTTTTACACGGGAAAGTCTCGCGACAAGCTTTTATGTCATAAAATTGTACAAAATTCCTATAGAAAAAGTTTGATTGACTCAAAAGCTTATTTTCTCTTTTTAGAGCATTCACATAAAAGCTTGTTTTTAAAAGTTTTTTATTTAAATTTATTTTTATGTTTTTAGTTTTTAAGAGACATGTTCCGTAGCCTGTATATTTCGACTAACACATCGTTTCGCTGTGTTTCTTATTGCTTGTTAATTTTAGCTAATAGAAATGGTCATTGGGTGTGTTACCTGATATCAAAGTAGGCAATAGGCATCAAGGTACGCATGCTGAGTTTTTTTTTTATCATAATAGTGATGAAACACTTATGGGTATGCTATTTCTGACCGCTAAACCATATCAGGTAATTTAAAAATTCTTGAAAAACAAACATTTTTGTTATATTTCAAAAAGAACATTATGTTACGGAAAAATCCCTAATGACACATTAAAGTTGCAAAACAATAAGCCTAATTAAGTTAACATAGACCTCATAATTTTGAGAAACAGCTACTAAAAACCCAAACTGACAGTTGTGTCCGAGGTTGAATGATAGAACTTCGCGTCGCTGCACTCGCTCGTTCGATAATAGTTATGCACGTATAATTTTCTTTTGACAATCATATACTATTTATTTAGACGGTTCTATTCTAATCTAACAGAACTGGTGGTCCGCCTCGAATTAAGAACATGCGATTATAATAAAACCCCTCAACAAAACTGTTTTAGGCCTTCTGATTCCAGAACCCCCTGGTCATTCCAGCTCATTGAAGTCTCTTATTATATACCACCGATACAACCTCAACAAATTTCATGAAGACCAGAAAAACGTTACTAAAATATTCGCGAAACGAACATTCAAAATTATAAACCCATCGGATGTCACAGTAGGCCCAAATAGCATGAACCTATGTTGTCCTAAACTAGGGATCCAGTAGGTACCCCCAGGGTTAAGCATGAGCTATATTTTCTGATACCGGTCCCGTCTACTCATCAGTACAAGTCAAATAAGCTCAAACAGCATGACTCTATGTTGCCCCAAACCCGAGATCCAGTAGGTGCCCCCAGGGTTCAGCATGAACTCCATCTTGTGATACCAGTCCCAACTGCTCATCAGTACAAGCCGAATGAGTCCAAACGGCATAAGTCTATGTTGCCCCAAACCTGAGATCCAGTAGGTGCCCCCAGGGTTCAGCATGAACTCCATCTTGTGATACCAGTCCCAACTCCTCGTCAGTACAAGTCGAATGAGCTCAAACAGCATGAGTCTATGCTGCCCCGAACCTGAGATCCAGTAGGTGCACCCAGGGTTCAGCATGACCACCATCTTGTGATACCGGTCTAAACTCCTCGTCAGTACAAGTCGAATGAGCTCAAACAGCATGAGTCTAGTTATGTTGCCCCAAACCTGAGATCCAGTAGGTGCCCCCAGGGTTCAGCATGAAGTCCATCTTGTGATACCGGTCCCAACTCCTCGTCAGTACAAGTCGAATGAGCTCAAACAGCATGAGTCTATGTTGCCCCAAACCTGAGATCCAGTAGGTGCCCCCAGGGTTCAGCATGAGCTCCATCTTGTGATATCGGTCCCAACTCCTTACCAGTACAAGTCAAATGAGCCCAAACAGCGACTTATTAAGACGATTCTAATTCTAGTATCGGTTAGGAGAAATAGGTACCAAATCAGCTTCTGATGTTGTGGCTGACTGTACTTTTCTTTAGAAAATCAAGGAATACTCATCGAGGCGTTTCTAACAAACCTAAACTCAACCTGGTTGAGGTATTTTATGGCAGAGTTCTTATGGCCACCTCCTGTCTCCATCATCAGACCAGCTCGATGGTATCAAAATATTGTATTGTCATCCAAGTTACGCAGGTATGCAAAATTTTAGCTCAATCGGACATCAGGTACTGGTTCAAATCTGGCTCGCAAGATTCTACCTAAACATCTAACACACATACTGACAAACACTGTGAGTTAAATAAAAGCTTGTAAAAAGGGTGCATTTTGCTCGGTTTCTCGTAATTCCTCAGGTGTTTAATACTTCTTCATCACTCGAATCACTAATTTTTAACAAAACAATCTAGAAAAACATGCGAATATTTAACGTTGATATGATGGATGAATTGAAATGAAAAGTTTTGACGTAAAAGGTTTTATTAAATGTCAGATGCGTTTTGTTCGTACGTAGACTTATTCGGCTGTCAGAACAATTTATCCGTTTTTACAAAAATAATGAAGATTAATGTTGAATGCTGATATTTATGAATTAAAATAAAGTTGTAGGACTGTATTAAGTGTTTTTACTCGATGCAATTCATTAATTGCGATGTTAAAAATTCTGCACTTTTAACGTTTTACGTTTTGTTAGCTGTCAAATGTCACTTAAGCTAAGCCACTTGTCACTTATGTCAAAACTCTTTCACCACATGTGGATAAAAAGCGATTTTCACAATAGATATTAAACAAACAAAAAGGGCTTTCCGAGCTAGTGAGGTGAAAAAGGATTTTCATACTACTTTGTCGCGGGGCGCGGGCGGGCCGGGCGCCGGCCACGAGTGCGATAGACTTTTGGGCTTTAAGTATTAGGTTTTAGGTCTTATTTCCACGCATTTTTTTGAGAAAAGCACTATACATGCCTTGGCGTGAAAACGGATTCCCGGCCTCGTATATACCTACTTGGCCGGAAATCCCTATTTTCCCAGTCTCTGCTGTAATGTAATATTTCTTCGCATTTATTCATAAAGCATGCCATTACGTTATGTACATGTTGCAGGAGTTATTGTTCCCAAGGGAGGTTTGTATTCTTATCAATTACTTTATTATTTGTATGAAATTACAGGGTATTTATACAGGGTTGGAACAAAAATAATGGTGATCCGTAAGGGCATATTTGGTATCGTAGAGAGTAAGAAAAAGTGGGAGAAAAATATTAGGACGCGAAAATTTTCATACACGAAACCAAAAATTGTTTTTATTATTTTTTCATAATAAGAATTACGATACCAATTATGCCTTTAAAAAGGATCACCAGTATTTTCGTTACATCCTGAAAATGATGTGGTATGTTTGTGGTATGTGAAATGAAAGAGAAGTTGAAGTGAAGTGATATATATAATATAATAGTTTAATCCTCCTCCTCGTCGTTGGCGGCGCCCCCGGCCTGGCCCTTGCGCAGGTTCTTCCTCTTCACGCGGCCCGGGCGCCCGCCGCCGAACGGGGACTTCAGCGAGAAGTCGATGTGCTTGCCCGAGTCCAGCCGCACGATGAACGACGGGATGTTCACCACCTGCTTGCGGACGCTGCAAGTAATAACAAATACCTCTTCAAACATCAACGTCACCTTCGTAAAGCATTTCTGCTCTGTCATTTCAAGCTCCATTCCATTTTGGACTGTTCAGATTGACTAAAATTAATTCTTCAAAGAGCATTTTATGCATTCCAGAAGAAAATAGGCCAGCCCACGCCGCAAGAGCCGCTTCGCGAGGAAATTGCCGCGTGAAGCATCTATGCCTGTGTAGCACGCCTCAGCCGAGGCGAACACACACACACACACACACACACACAGCCACAGTGCCCCGGGCACGTGCACTCGGTGCACTGGCCGAGCTGCTTCGTGCGACAGTTTCCTCGGGAGGCGACTCGTTCAATGCGAATTTGTCCTACTACTAGAAATGACTATGATTATCTATCTACAAATATGATTTATTCCCATCAGTACTCACTGAAGACAGTTGGTGAATAATAAAAATTTTCCTAGATATCATTTCTTGTTAAATACCATCATCATATACTATCGCTATATTACATATGAATTATTAAAAATGGTGTTTTGCTTCAATTTAGCTATTTCTCATTATTTCCACATGGTGTTGTTTCAAGTCAATATCCTTTCTAGAATGTTCTTGCAACAACAATCTATTTACATTGACATAACAATGACTTGATAATATAGGCGTACATTACCTGCGTCACGTCTACAAGAGACAACATTTCAAGACATTGAAGTCAACACGAGGTTGACCAAGTGGTCTGTATGAATGTGCAGTTCAAGCCAAGCCTTCACAGCTCGGGCTGTTCTGTTCACCTGTGTTACAATGCCCTTGTGAGAATTTCATATCTGTCACTTATCAATCTGTTTTTATGGAATATATTATGGAAAGAGATGTATAAAACAGTCTAAGACACTTTCAATGAAATGTAAAGCCAGTTTTAACCAATGGATAATTCCATAAACAATAATTGTTGTCACTGGTATTTGATTACACAATTGATTTTGTAGACACAATAAAAATGCGTATTATGTATGGCAATTTTCATAAATTGTAATTAGGGCATGCAATACCGGTATTGCTTGTATGGGCTAATACCGGAATCTCGGAATTGCCCATACAAAATATAATATCAGTATTACATGCCCTAATTGTAATCCATGTTAGTCAAATTAAAACAATTACCGGATGTGTCTCTGTCTGATGAGGATCCTAGCATGATGGATGGACTTGGCGAGCCCAGCCTTGAACACCTGGGTCTGCAGGCGGCGCTCCAAGAAGTCCTCGATCTTCAGACCGAGCACGTAATCCAACTTCATCTGCTTCTCGTCCAGCACTCCGATGCGGACCAGACGACGGAGAAGGGCATTGCCTGGAATATTGTAAAGCTATGTTAGTTTTGGTATGCATTCAGCGGATAGGATTGGATTGTTGTTGTTTCAGATATTTAAAGTATCAACAAAGCTTGTCTGACAAGAGGTGTCATAAGTAATCATCATTATTAATATTTCTAATTTCATAGCTTAGAAAAAAAATCATGATTTAATTTGGCAGGAGCATGGGAAAATTACTTTCCACAAGAGAAACTGGGCATGCTAACATTTGTTTATGGTCATTCAATAAATTTACAATAGAAACATTAACACCCCATGTATGACACTTCTATGAAGGTTTTAATACAAGGAAATAATACACACGTGCGTGTAATTTTACATCACTTTAAAAAGTTTAAAATATCAATCTACCTATAAGATATTTAGGGTTTTCACATAGCTAGGAATGTTACCTTCAAACAGCCTCTTGGGGTCCTTCTCCTCGAGCGTGAGCAGCTCGCGGGCAGCCTTGCGGATGCGCGCCAGGGTGTACTTGACCCTCCACACCTCGCGCTTGTTCCTCAGACCATATTCTCCGATGATCTTCAGCTCCTGGTCCAGGCGCGCCTTCTCGAAGGGCCGCCGGGGCGTCACGTAGGTCTTTGAGAAGACCGATGGTACTCGGTTGTTCACCATGACGAGCTGTGGAATGAAGGTTAAAATGTTAGATGCTAGGTTATATCATGTGCTATCCCAGACCACATGTAGACGCCTAGTAATTGTTTAAAACAAGAAAGATGTGGTCCAGAATTCCGGAACGGTACGTAGATAAAGTAATTAACACGTGCTTACTTGATTTGGAACAATTTAAGATGTTGTAGGGGGTTTGTAGCCACGAACCGTTGCAAACGTAAATACTCCAGCCAACACCCAAGGCCGGAGATATAGTACGCTTGGGAATCAAAGTCCGTGGCGTTGCTTTTGCCTAGTGGTCCACACATAATCGTTTATAGAATAAAACGACATGTTCTACGTAAAGGCACTCAGATAATTTGAAGGTTAGGTTATGCCGCAGAAATCCATTTAAATCACAGAAACATGCGAAAATTATAAAGATCCACGTACATTTCAAAATATAATAATACATTTTTAATGCTTTTCTATACATATTTCTCATTTTAATTTAAATAATTTTTGATATTCACCTTGCTCCGTCAGCACGGCTCGTCGATCAAAACAGAAAGAATGCAATATGGCGGATTGGCGGAAACGAAAGAGCGAAACGTCAATGTCAAAATGTGCCTTCGGTGTGGGTTGCAATATTAAAATTAAATTTACCCTTGCATTTTGCACACATTTGAGCCAAATTCAGCACGTAATTCAGCCATAATAAGATAAAATTAATTACAGTATATTTCGTTGTCAGCCGTGGTAGGCAATCGGGAAGTTGTCGGTTTTTTTGGCACACTTTAGCATTGTGCACACCTACGTGATGTTAGTCTACAGTTGCACATTGCAAAGCATGGCTTGGCATGGACCATCCTTGACCACTGTGTAGTGTAGGTACTGGAGCCTTTACGGTTATAACATATCACCAACTAAAACGGCTATTAGACATTGCAACCTGCAGGGCCCAATCTGTTGTGTACCCTGCCTCTCTCTTCCCCTCCTTCAGCTCCCTACAGGCCCTACCTTTAATTACACCTTCCAACCTGACAGATTGGGCCCTGCAGGTTGCAATGTCTAATACCGCTTTAAATACTAAAATACCAAAAAGTAACCCGACTATACCTACTATACCCAGTGGCGTAGCTAGGTGACCAGAGGGCAGAGGTCCCAGAAAAAAAAAACTGGGACCCCTAAACTATACACACAGACACACACCCTTATGCAAATTTTTTTTACACTCCCCCACATTTCTTGGAAAAAAAATCTGATGGTAACATTAAAGTCATAGACAAAGTTTTGTTTTCCAAGACTTTGGAATAAAAATACCGCCAATAATTTAAATACAAGGTGTAATGTAAATAAAAATTCTTTTAAGTGCATAATTGGTATAGTTCCTCTTCCTATTCTAATCGAACGAGCGGAGCGCAAGCGAAGCGAATTCTTGTTCTTGCAAACAACTTCTGGCTATACTAGGACGTCTTGGCATTTCGATGGCTTTTTTAATTTGAGATTTTGTTCGACGATAACATAAGTAGCGTTTTCTTGATTTTTATGAAATTTGTCGAGGTTCTCGCAGAGATACATATAATTTGAGAGTTCGTATATATACCACGGGGCAAACACACTTTCAGCGAAAACGGGGCCCTACCGGAGCGATCGAAAAAACATTGTTAATGTTAAATTTTTTATTTATTATTATTTATTTATTAATAACACAGGTTACAAATTTTATTATATACAGTGCTCCACAAAACTAAATTAAGTTTGACTGTGGAGTCAAGTAGTTTACCTATATTTATTACACCAATTAAATATATCACTGACTTAATTAAGAACACATAATAAAAACAAAAACAACAAATAAGATTTGTGTGGTAGGTATCTCCTAGGTCCATAGGTGAACGTTTCCCCTATAGAGCACAATCACATGGGTCTTGTTATATTGGTCAGCTTGTTTTCAAGTAAATCACGAGTTCTCAGTTTGAGACGAACTACATTACTATAGTTATGAAAGAGCAAAAAAAATATATTTTTGCTCCCGAAAATAAAAATGGTTTCGTATGGAGGGTTGGCCAGCTGTTACGACGTGTCCCACCCATACAATTTTTTGTTTTCGCGGCCAAATTCTAGCTGATTTTTTATTTGTAACAAAAAACGTATGTTACGGCAAAACTTGCCAGACATTTTTTAGTATACTATATGTGGACGGGTTTAGTGCAAGGGACCACACTTTGTCGATTTACAAGGACACTTTTTTCTTTCACTAATACATAGTGCATGCATATTGCGTAACGTAGTTTTAGAAAATACTAGTAACTCCATATCGACAGTCTTTGTCCGTATGTACACGGGGACACATATTTGCAATATAATGAGCCTAATTAAGTTTATAAATACCATATAGTTCTCGAGTAACAACTCTTCAAAGTTGCACGTATTTTTCGATATGTACTTTAAATGGGTTGTATGTGCAATAAATAAAATTAAATCCGGTTAACATACAGAATATAACTGTTTATTTACAAAAATATCATACTATTACAAATTGTATGTCTAAAAAACGACTAAATTTAATATTTTTTATATTTCATAAAACCTTTATACTTCTTAGGGTTCAATCCGTAAGCTCTCAGCCGCTCATCTGATAAGTTACTGTAAGGATTGTCTGATGCTTTAGTTTGGTTCTGATTATTCTTCTTGGGGGTGTTACCTTTTTTGTGGTTTTTCTCCAAATTGTTAACTTTGGCAGTAGGTTTGTTTTTATTTTTCTTTTTCTTCTTTTTCTGTGGTACTGGATTACTACTCACAGCACTATCATCTAATTTACGTTTTAAATTTGGCTTCTCGGCGTTTTGTTGTGCATCCAGTTTGTTTTTCTTTTTCTTTTTAAGTTTCCCAGAATGAATACTACCTGCATTGCTCTTGTCTATGGAAATTTCTTGTTTGTTATTATTTTGGTTTATAGATTCTGATGAGGTTGGAATATTCTTATTAATATTGTTCTCCATATTATTCTGCTCTGTTTTATGTTTCTTCTTCTTTTTGTTAGAGCTATGCTCCGTTGCTTCTATTTTATTGATAATATTGGTTTCATCCTGGTTTAGTTCACTGCCATGTACACTGTTGATAGAATTGCTATTATTTTTCTTTTTCTTCTTTTTAGAAACTAACTTACCATTTGCCACTTCACTAGAATTAATTTCAGTTTCTACCATTTCACCCCCATGTTTGTGTTTTTTCTTCTTTTTACTGTTTTCTTCAATCAAAAACATTCCAGGATCACCGGAAATTTCATTATCAGGTCCTATTTGCTTTTCATTCTCATTGTTGCAATTAATCTCTTCTTTATTTTTGTTCTTTTTCTTCTTCTTCTTTTTCTTTGCTGTCTCAACAGGAACCACTATTTCTGGTTCCCTGAAACATAAATTATTTTATTTGATACATGGTTAAACAAAAGTTTGATTGAAGAAAACATTAAATTTGTAGCAGAAACAGCTCACATTTCATTTGTATAATTTTATATTAGCAAGAAAATGATATAACAATAGATAACATGGCTTACTCGGGCAGATCCTTGAAGAGGCTAGGCAGGACCTTCTTCTTGAGGCGCTCATCAGCTGCCTTCTGCCGGTACATCTTCACCTCACCCTTCTCCACGTTGGTTGGCTGGTGCTTCACTATCCTCTTCAGCGGCACCCACTGCGTCAGCTCCTTGTCATCAGCCAGTAAAATCTGAAAAAGTTACAAAAACAAAATACAAATAATTTATTGTACAAAAGTGGGTATAGAAAATGATAGATAGTAACATATTGTGCGTCACTATCTAGTGCTTGGCGTACGGTCATGTCTGAAAATATGTATACATTTAATGTGACAAAAACATGTATCCAAGACTTTACGCCTTGGTAATAGCGTTGTGGCTAAAAATGCACGATCATATTCTCAATATTCTGATCTGATTTCTCAAAATAACCAAAATCCTAACATGACACCGTTTTACATTGGTGAATGTAGTAGTTAGGGTGTACCCTTGTTTCGTCGACAAACGTTTCATCGAATATTATTTCATCGACAACAATTCATCGAAACTTTAGTACAAGTAATATTGTTTGGCGTAATTTTATTTCGACTTCTATTTATTTAAATTTATCTTACTACGTAGAAATACTATTCAACGAATATTACTTAATCACTGATTTGTTTCAAATTATCTTAATTGGCACAACTACAAAACGGTGTACCCTTGTTTCGTCGACAAACTTTTCATCGAATATTATTTCATCGACAACGATTAAATATATATAAACTAAAAATCATTGACAACATAACTGCTCCCAGAGATAGGTAGGTTAGGGTTATTTTTTTTTTGATGACCCTAAAAACATAACTGCTCCCAGAGATAGGTAGGTTAGGGTTATTTTTTTTTGATGACCCTAAAAACATAACTGCTCCCAGAGATAGGTAGGTTAGGGTTATTTTTTTTTGATGACCCTAAAAACATAACTGCTCCCAGAGATAGGTAGGTTAGGGTTATTTTTTTTTGATGACCCTAAAAACATAACTGCTCCCAGAGATAGGTAGGTTAGGGTTATTTTTTTTGATGACCCTAAAAACAAAACTGACATGTGACAATGTGACGTAATAAATTTAGAAGAACTATTTATTTATAAAAAGGCCGAATGGGTCGTGGGTGGTTTAATGACTTGTCGATGAAATGAAAATACTTGAAACGTTGTCTTTGAAATAATATTCGATTAAATGTCTGTCGGCGATTCAATGGTAAATCGGAATAAATATGATTACATGTAAAAAAAATTGAATTAAAAAAACCCGAAATGAAAAGCCATGACATGAATTTTATTGAAATAAGTCAACTACCAATTAAAAGACCTCGGTTTAAAATACCTAGTAACGAGTCATCGACGGAATGACTTGTCGATGAAATGAAAATACTTGAAACGTTGTCTTTGAAACAATATTCGATGAAATGTCTGTCCGCGATTCAATGGTAAACCAGTAGTTAGTCTAAATTTAGCATCACAAATAGGGCAGATGCCCCGGTTTTGGCCACTTTAAGGAGAGTTTGTCTATTCAGACGTCCGTCATTTTGTGTCAATAAAGAATTATGACACTTTTTTTGTCCGAAGTCAGTGAAAATATATTACTTTATTTACATGAATCTCCGCTGTTAAGATTCTGACTTTAGATCTATTTTTTTTCTTTAATGAAATGTCAGAAACGGGTCCAGGAGCCAGTTTTGGCCACTTTTTTCCATGGCCCCTGACAGCTGAATGACAACTTATACATAACAGATGACAGTGCCATCTATACTGCCATTTTTTACTCTTATATTAACCATAAACCATAGACTTGTAAATTTGTCTATATCTTGATAAATTTGAAAATGGCCAAAACCGGCACAGTGGCCACAACTGGGGCATCTGCCCTATTACAAATATAATAAAATAAAATCTGCATACCTCTTCAATAGTCAAGCCATAATCATTGGGCACCACCTCCCTGTACTTGAACCTGGTGGGCAAGTCTCCCCCGATCACATCCTCGCAGTCCATCTTGTAGTACTCCTCCATGTACTGGGAGTATGTCTTGTCGATGACGGTCGGCACAAACTTTGGCTTCTCCATTGTCAACAACTCTGCCAGCTTGGATTTCTTTTTTCGGTTCCTACGTTTCTTAGTCATGTTTTGTTGTAGCTCTTCTAGAAGGTTTAGCCGGGCTTGTTTCGGATCATAATCTGCATCCATGTTGAACTCATCATCCTCACAATGGGGCTCATTTTCAGCTACTTCCTCTTCTTCGTACTTCTCCCAATTCTCAATTTCTAATTCTTCATCTAGGTCGGGGAACACGGGCTTCTCATCATCAACTTCACCATAATATTCCTCATCAAAGATCTCCTTCATTCTTTTGTCATGTTCATTAGGATCAAAGTCACTCTCCATATCTTCTTCTCTAAAAGCTAATTCCTGGTTTCCGGTAACCTCTTTAATTTTAGCAATCTTTTCTTGGATCTCTTTCAGCTTAAGAGCCTTCATTCTTGCAATTTCGTCCATTTTCTTCTTTTTTTCTTCCTCCTTCCTCTCTCTGACTTCTGCTCTCTTCCGGGAGCGGCGGTCATCTTTAGGCCTAATGTAGTTCATGGTACGTGGAAATCTCTTCAAGTATTCTTCATCTGGTTCTTCAAAGCGGAAGTTGTAGGCTCTCTCAAACTTGCCCTGCTCCTCCACAAGAGCTTCGTCGGCCTCTAGGTCTGCGTCGTCGCGGATCTGGTCTCCTGCCTCCCCGGCATCCCCATCCTCTAAGTACTTCTTATTCAGGATATAGTCTCTAAGGAATGCTTCTCCCTCATTAAGCTTTGAGTCGGACCACAATGCTTTTAGAGGAGCTAGATCTCTTTCTACTGGATTATTGATATGCTCAGCTTTACCTGTAAGAAAATCTTTAAGTTTTTCTGTCTTTCCCTCTGTTTTAGCAAGTTTCTCTGTGGGTTTGACTTCAGCTGCCTTCTCCACTTTGAATATATCTCCATCATCGTCATCATCCTCGTCACTGTCTGCAAAACTTAAAGTTTTCACCTCTGTTTTCTTTTCCTCTTCTTTTTCTTCGGTTTCAAAGAATTTGAAGTTAGGGTCATAGATGCGAGGGTCCTTTGTTTTTAATAACGCTAATGTTTTCAGGAATTGTGTTTCAGTCACTTCAGACACTTCAGGCGGTTCGTCGCTGTCGTCTTCGCTGTCTGAAGACAGAGAAGCGTCCGAATTCAACGCTTTAGGGCCGTATTTCTGCTCCAATTTGTGAAGCTCTTCTTTTTGACGCCACGAGTCATATTTCTTAGCATATTCATTCTCGGTTTTAAGTGTAACCTCTTCTTCAGAATCTTCATCAAATAATGCTTTTTTTGGCATGTTTATAATATGTTATAAATAAGTTCGCGACATTTTATAACCAATAAAATAAACACGCACAACGCACAAATCATGCATGCGATTAATAAAATGAAATGTCAATGTCATGTTGACGTTTCGTTGAATTCTTTTTGAGCTATTTCATCTTATTTTAAAAACGCTTTTTTTAGTATGTAATTATTTTACTGTGGCAACAAAATTTTAACCTATTTGTCGATGTCGACTGCCCGCTGCCGGCTGTGTTGTTTTCATTATCAATTTCAACATTTTAAAGTTCATGAAAGCTAAGTTTTAATGTGTTAAATGTGTGCTCTTTAGTTTTCCAAGTAAATAAAGAACTTATAATCATGACGACCAATCCCAGAAAGGGCACCGATCCGGGGCCTTTGGAAGAAAGTGATCAGCTCACAATTCGACCATTGTAAATATCATTGTTTTTCACCGATTTTGTAGTCTAGCAGTGTTTATATTAGTAATTCGCATTAATTAATCAAATGTTTGTATTTACTTACATACTTATACAGGCGCATGTCCTTCTATTATTAAAAAAAAATATTATGAAAATTTTTCTAAATGTACCTAGATAAGAAGAAAGTGTCAGTAGTAATTCCGTAAAATCTAACGATTTCAGGGGTGCCGGTCAGGAAGTCGGAAGATCATGTATCATGCTGGAATTCAAAGGAAAGAAAATCATGGTAAGTTTCTTCAAGAACATATTGTTTGGAAGGCACTTACAATTTGATAAGCTATTCCCGTATTTGTTTTGTAGTTGGACTGTGGCATCCACCCGGGGCTGTCGGGCATGGATGCGCTACCATTTGTGGATCTCATAGAGGCAGATGAAGTGGACCTCCTTCTCATTTCACAGTAAGTTTACAGTTTTCATATAATTTTGTTACATTCTAGATTGTACCTAGTAAGACTATTAAATTTGTTTGTTTGCAGTTTCCACTTGGACCACAGTGGAGCCCTGCCGTGGTTCCTGACAAAGACTTCGTTCAAGGGCCGAGTGTTCATGACACACGCCACTAAAGCCATCTACCGGTGGCTTGTCTCTGATTACATTAAAGTCAGGTTGGTATATTTATTACAATTATTGCACAATTTTTGAAAATATAAAGCACTTTACAATGATTCTTAAGATGTTTTCATTTACCTACTTTATACGGGAAACTTAACCCTTTTCTTGGCATTGTATCTTATAATATACATAGTGTATGATGTTAATTTTAAATATCTAGCAGACACAGTTCATTATTTAACCTTATTAGGTGCAGTATATCAAATCAAATCAAATCAAATCAATTTATTTATATCGAATCAAAGATCCATAGATTGTTAGTATATACAACTAGGCTTACAATATAGGGTTAGTAACATAGAATTATAAATTATAATTTTCATCACACTTGCTCGTAAACGCTGTTGTTATACGCAAGCATTGCGAACCGTAGATCCTTCATTACGACCTAGGGCGGTAATGCACGTTACATCTCTGTTGCTCATCGCGCGGGACCGGCGGGCACTCGCGGTGCCGGAGCGCGGGGGGCGGGGCGCGGCCACGATACCGTACCAACACTAAACTGCCACTTATTGCCACGCAATAAAAGTACGAAATTTAAGTACGAAAACAAAGACAAACAATCGGTACAGTTCCACTACTATTAAATAATAGTTATAAGTAATCTAGATGCACCATTTCTCAACATCTGTTGCTGCCACATGTAGGCTGTTCCAGTGCTTGAGTATAAGCTTGAACTTGCTATTAGCTACTCTTTATATTTTATTTTTTGTGCTTTAAAGAACCCCTTCAAATCTACCACCTATGTACAACCAAATAGTATAGTACATACCATGTAAACCTTGTTCTTGTTGCCTTTTTAATACATGTGTGATGTGTGACATTCTAAAGTATACAAGTATAAATAAATACATATAAAACACCCATAATTTGGAAAATATCTGTGATAAACGCACAAATCAATTAAGTGCTTTCTGTCAGTACCTAATGTTTACTGTCTTATTATCAGAAGCGCATTGGATTGTGATTGTGATGGTAAAAAAGCTTTGGAAACCATGCAAAATAATTTCAAGATAAAATGAATGAATGTTCCAGTAACATATCAACGGAGCAGATGCTGTACACGGAGTCGGACCTGGAGGGCTCGATGGACCGCATCGAGACGGTGAACTTCCACGAGGAGCGCGACGTGCGCGGGGTGCGGTTCTGGGCCTACAACGCGGGCCACGTGCTCGGCGCCGCCATGTTCATGATCGAGATCGCGGGGGTCAAGGTCTGTGCTATTTCTTTGTGTATCTTATAAGATAAGAAAGTCTCTTATATATTATAGGACCTTGGAACGCAAATCTAAATGTTTGTTTAATTGCAGGTGTTGTACACGGGTGACTTCTCGCGGCAGGAAGACAGGCATCTGATGGCGGCTGAGATCCCTACTGTACATCCCGATGTACTGATTACTGTTAGTAACCATTCTTTTTTATGAATTTTAAGGATTTTAATATACTTTTTGGCTCGGTAATAAGGCTTGCGAATTTTTTGGTATTTTTTATAATCGTTTCTATATTTAAAATGGCTTATTTCATTCATGTTTCACACGAAAAACTGTGTGTCTACTATAACTGCCTTAAAATGTGTTTATGTTTGTTTAGGAATCCACATACGGTACTCACATCCACGAGAAGCGTGAGGAGCGCGAGAGTCGCTTCACGGGCCTCGTGTCGGACATCGTGACGCGCGGCGGCCGATGCTTGGTGCCCGTGTTCGCGCTGGGGCGAGCACAGGAGCTGCTGCTCATACTGGGTATGTGACACTAAACTGTGCTGTGGGGTACATCACGTGTAGTGTAGGAGTCTACATACGGTACTACATGCGTGAGGAGCGCGAGAGTCGCTTCACGGGCCTCGTGTCGGACATCGTGACGCGCGGCGGCCGATGCTTGGTGCCCGTGTTCGCGCTGGGGCGAGCACAGGAGCTGCTGCTCATACTGGGTATGTGACACTAAACTGTGCTGTGGGGTACATCACGTGTAGTGTAGGAGTCTACATACGGTACTACATGCGTGAGGAGCGCGAGAGTCGCTTCACGGGCCTCGTGTCGGACATCGTGACGCGCGGCGGCCGATGCTTGGTGCCCGTGTTCGCGCTGGGGCGAGCACAGGAGCTGCTGCTCATACTGGGTATGTGACACTAAACTGTGCTGTGGGGTACATCACGTGTAGTGTAGGAGTCTACATACGGTACTACATGCGTGAGGAGCGCGAGAGTCGCTTCACGGGCCTCGTGTCGGACATCGTGACGCGCGGCGGCCGATGCTTGGTGCCCGTGTTCGCGCTGGGGCGAGCACAGGAGCTGCTGCTCATACTGGGTATGTGACACTAAACTGTGCTGTGGGGTACATCACGTGTAGTGTAGGAGTCTACATACGGTACTACATGCGTGAGGAGCGCGAGAGTCGCTTCACGGGCCTCGTGTCGGACATCGTGACGCGCGGCGGCCGATGCTTGGTGCCCGTGTTCGCGCTGGGGCGAGCACAGGAGCTGCTGCTCATACTGGGTATGTGACACTAAACTGTGCTGTGGGGTACATCACGTGTAGTGTAGGAGTCTACATACGGTACTACATGCGTGAGGAGCGCGAGAGTCGCTTCACGGGCCTCGTGTCGGACATCGTGACGCGCGGCGGCCGATGCTTGGTGCCCGTGTTCGCGCTGGGGCGAGCACAGGAGCTGCTGCTCATACTGGGTATGTGACACTAAACTGTGCTGTGGGGTACATCACGTGTAGTGTAGGAGTCTACATACGGTACTACATGCGTGAGGAGCGCGAGAGTCGCTTCACGGGCCTCGTGTCGGACATCGTGACGCGCGGCGGCCGATGCTTGGTGCCCGTGTTCGCGCTGGGGCGAGCACAGGAGCTGCTGCTCATACTGGGTATGTGACACTAAACTGTGCTGTGGGGTACATCACGTGTAGTGTAGGAGTCTACATACGGTACTACATGCGTGAGGAGCGCGAGAGTCGCTTCACGGGCCTCGTGTCGGACATCGTGACGCGCGGCGGCCGATGCTTGGTGCCCGTGTTCGCGCTGGGGCGAGCACAGGAGCTGCTGCTCATACTGGGTATGTGACACTAAACTGTGCTGTGGGGTACATCACGTGTAGTGTAGGAGTCTACATACGGTACTACATGCGTGAGGAGCGCGAGAGTCGCTTCACGGGCCTCGTGTCGGACATCGTGACGCGCGGCGGCCGATGCTTGGTGCCCGTGTTCGCGCTGGGGCGAGCACAGGAGCTGCTGCTCATACTGGGTATGTGACACTAAACTGTGCTGTGGGGTACATCACGTGTAGTGTAGGAGTCTACATACGGTACTACATGCGTGAGGAGCGCGAGAGTCGCTTCACGGGCCTCGTGTCGGACATCGTGACGCGCGGCGGCCGATGCTTGGTGCCCGTGTTCGCGCTGGGGCGAGCACAGGAGCTGCTGCTCATACTGGGTATGTGACACTAAACTGTGCTGTGGGGTACATCACGTGTAGTGTAGGAGTCTACATACGGTACTACATGCGTGAGGAGCGCGAGAGTCGCTTCACGGGCCTCGTGTCGGACATCGTGACGCGCGGCGGCCGATGCTTGGTGCCCGTGTTCGCGCTGGGGCGAGCACAGGAGCTGCTGCTCATACTGGGTATGTGACACTAAACTGTGCTGTGGGGTACATCACGTGTAGTGTAGGAGTCTACATACGGTACTACATGCGTGAGGAGCGCGAGAGTCGCTTCACGGGCCTCGTGTCGGACATCGTGACGCGCGGCGGCCGATGCTTGGTGCCCGTGTTCGCGCTGGGGCGAGCACAGGAGCTGCTGCTCATACTGGGTATGTGACACTAAACTGTGCTGTGGGGTACATCACGTGTAGTGTAGGAGTCTACATACGGTACTACATGCGTGAGGAGCGCGAGAGTCGCTTCACGGGCCTCGTGTCGGACATCGTGACGCGCGGCGGCCGATGCTTGGTGCCCGTGTTCGCGCTGGGGCGAGCACAGGAGCTGCTGCTCATACTGGGTATGTGACACTAAACTGTGCTGTGGGGTACATCACGTGTAGTGTAGGAGTCTACATACGGTACTACATGCGTGAGGAGCGCGAGAGTCGCTTCACGGGCCTCGTGTCGGACATCGTGACGCGCGGCGGCCGATGCTTGGTGCCCGTGTTCGCGCTGGGGCGAGCACAGGAGCTGCTGCTCATACTGGGTATGTGACACTAAACTGTGCTGTGGGGTACATCACGTGTAGTGTAGGAGTCTACATACGGTACTACATGCGTGAGGAGCGCGAGAGTCGCTTCACGGGCCTCGTGTCGGACATCGTGACGCGCGGCGGCCGATGCTTGGTGCCCGTGTTCGCGCTGGGGCGAGCACAGGAGCTGCTGCTCATACTGGGTATGTGACACTAAACTGTGCTGTGGGGTACATCACGTGTAGTGTAGGAGTCTACATACGGTACTACATGCGTGAGGAGCGCGAGAGTCGCTTCACGGGCCTCGTGTCGGACATCGTGACGCGCGGCGGCCGATGCTTGGTGCCCGTGTTCGCGCTGGGGCGAGCACAGGAGCTGCTGCTCATACTGGGTATGTGACACTAAACTGTGCTGTGGGGTACATCACGTGTAGTGTAGGAGTCTACATACGGTACTACATGCGTGAGGAGCGCGAGAGTCGCTTCACGGGCCTCGTGTCGGACATCGTGACGCGCGGCGGCCGATGCTTGGTGCCCGTGTTCGCGCTGGGGCGAGCACAGGAGCTGCTGCTCATACTGGGTATGTGACACTAAACTGTGCTGTGGGGTACATCACGTGTAGTGTAGGAGTCTACATACGGTACTACATGCGTGAGGAGCGCGAGAGTCGCTTCACGGGCCTCGTGTCGGTGGTGTGGTGTGGTGTGGTGTAGTGTAAAGGTATATATGTTTGTTGCAGACGAGTACTGGTCGCTGCACCCCGAGCTGCAGGACGTGCCGATCTACTACGCGTCGTCGCTGGCCAAGAAGTGCATGGCGGTGTACCAGACGTACGTGAACGCCATGAACGACCGCATCCGCCGCCAGATCGCCGTCAACAACCCCTTCGTGTTCCGGCACATCTCCAACCTAAAGGTACGCCTTTATTTTTGATGTGCATAATGAAGAGTATATATAATTGTAGCTCTTACATTTCAACACAGATAAAATTGATGGTATTTCGCTGATCATGCCTGAATTGAGAAATCGTCAAAAATATTGTAATGATAAAGGCTAGTGCAATAAAAAAAAAACAATCAAACACACATAGACAACAACAAAGTACAAATCCTAATTAAAAGTATTTGTGTGAATGTTGTGTGATTTACTCGAGGGGATATAAATTATGTATCAGTCTTATTACCATTCTCAGCTTACATTCATACATCTCTTCTTCACAAGCTTTGAGCTCACACCTTGTTTGCTCTTAAAAAATTATTATCAAATATGTATCTTGTAAGGTATATATCAGACTTTATAGGAAATGTTCAAAGAATTATTTCAGATCCAGAAACTATCACCAACTGTATGCTATTTGGATTTTATTACAAAACTAAAATTATGATACAAAAAAATTGCTTGTTACATTAGGTTTATTTTTATTTTCATATAGAAGTTATTTCTCGTCAATGGCGCTCTTTTCCCCGATAGCGAACACGTCGAGCTCCGGCTTCACCTTGTCATACAAGTGCGGGAACGCCCCCTCCGCGCCGTACTGCCGTCTCACTCGCTCGTACAGCGACAAGTCGAACATCTCCCCAAACTCCTCTCTCGTCATGAATATGTCCGCGTACAGGAACGAGAACCCGCCCACATCTCTCGTGAACTTCTCCATCTTCCTCATGGCTTCCACTGGGTTGTATCTTTTCTTCTCTTTCACCTTCCCGGGCACTCCGTACACACCCAAATCATTGTACATCGCGTAGTTAGTCCCAGGCACCATGTACTTGGGGTTCGGTCTTTTCAGTTGTCCCGAAGAAGGCCCGTGGTCTATAACTTTGCAGGGATACACTAGTAACGGGTACTTGTCGAATAATTCTGTCGCTATTTCGATTTGTTTTTCCAATTCCTTGATAGGGAGCACTATATCTTGGAACACTTGTTTGGCGAAAGTGTACTCGCGAACTCCAGGTGTCGTCGTGATTTTCAAAAACGCTACTTTAGGAGGCAGAAGCCAACCGAATAATGTTCTGAAGAAGACGTTATTACCGAAGGACAGCATGTCTTCGACCACCCAGAATATAGCTCTGTTATGCCTGAGCAAGTAATCTCCTAAAGGAATCAGTTCCTCAGACTGGCCTTTCTTTAAGAAGCTTTCAACGTGTTTATAAAACCACGGTTTGTACCATTTGGAGCACTCGTTGACGGGTATCTTCGGGTCGTAGTCCGCGTAATCTCCCGTCATGATCACAGCTTCGTCTTTACTAAATATCGTACCCTCGATATAATCCGGGAACTCCTTGGGTTTAGCTTCATAGGCTCCTGAGAATTCCCTCATCATGTTACAATAGTTTTCTTGTCCTCTGACCGGGGTGTATTTGATTTTGATATACGGTTTGATTTTGACGATTCTGATAGTTAAACCGACGAGGAACCCTAAGCTCCCGTGTGACCAGGGTAGCGCCTGGAAGAGCGCCTTGTGGTGGTTGTGGGCGGTGGCCGTCACCACGGAGCCGTCGGCGACGACCACCTCGTAGCTGGTGATGGTCTCGTGGTACAGGCCGGCCTTGTGCGAGTGTGTCGACATGCCCGTCCCAAACGCGAGACCTGCGAATGATGAGATAAAATAATTTGATCGTATTATGTCACAAATTAAAGGATTACCAAGCCACAGTGCCAATTCATATACATTTCGTGTCAACATCAAAAAGAAATGTCAACTCTTTGTAAATTTGTGTGTAGATATTTCGCAGGGAGTTAAGTGGAACTTAAACACCGTGTCCAAGGAGTCTTGATAAGTACAGCCGGAGAGTCTAAAGGTTCGACGGAGGAGCGTCGAGACCTGCGAAGGCTGAGCTGAAGGCTAAGCTCCGTGTAGGTTCAAATGCCTCATGCCTCATAAGAGGCCTCCGTAGAAGTTAGAGCTTCATACAACACTCACCTCCTAGCGTGGCCTCGTCGAGCTCGATGGTGACCGCTAAGGAGTACCCTCGGGGGATGAGGAACTGGGTGATGTCTCCGATGGTCACCATCGGCTCCACGCGGACCGTCATGTTCGCTTCATCCAACTCCAATATGTCGTATAGGGGGATGGGGACCTGCGCAAAAAATATTCAATTAACTTCTACAAAGTGCAAAGTAAAAAAGAGCTACGACTATTTAATATACGAGTAGAAAAGTAAGAAAAGTAGAAATAATTGCTTGTACACCTATGAAGTCACCACCAGCACCAGCTCGAAAGAAGCATAATACTAATTAAATCTTGTGGAGGCTAAGCGTACCCAAGGGCAGATAGCCACCAAGTGGCTTCATGTGACCTCAGGAAGACTTCAGGCTTCAAGCAGAAGGTAGCCTGCATGGTCCTCTACCACACTAAAATTGGGACCAATTTTCAGTCATGATACTCATGATGAAACTAGAAAGAAGAAACACCAATAAAGGCAGAACCGCGCGCTCTAGGGCCGCGGTGTTATCTTCCGACGTACCCGATGGTGCAAATGTTTCTGGAAGAAGGTGGTGGACAGCGAGAGCCAGTTCGGTCGCGAAGTGCACAGCAGGCGCCGGCTGCTCGGCTCCAGCTTGTTCCACTGTTGAACCTGACACAATAAACGAACTTCTCATATGGTGCTTCCATCCATTCCATGTTTAAGCCGGCCACCGACTATCAGTCCGCCTGCAGTTCGCCTGACGATCTCGGCCTGTCAGTTAGAACAAAAATTTGCAGGCTCCGGGCAACTGACAGGCCGATATCGTCAGGCGGACTGCAAGCGGACTGATAGTCGGTGGCCGCCCTTACGGGTGAAATCGATAAAGTCGTGCTGTTGCTTGGACCTAGGGTATGCAACCGGTTTTTAAATAAATAAAACCATAGTATCATTTTTGGTTTTTCATATTTAGCACAAGGGCCATAGATGCGGACCGCGAGATTCTTTATGAAGGAAATTGTCCCCCCTTGAATAAAATCCTGGATACGCACCAGATTTAGCATAATGTGCTAGTAGATAGTTTGGTAAAAAAGCAATAACTCTGTTCAACAACAAACATTTCATGAACGTCCTACAAGGCTCAAATAATAGTGGGTGTGCTTAGCTCAAATGTTGTATGGGAACCTTGCATTTTGTGACTATGCGCTGGCACTTGCTGCAGTTGATCTTTAGGTAGTCTGCATTGGATTAAGACCGGGTGGCGTCGAGAGGCGAGTTGTATTTGGTGGGGGTAAGGGGGGGAAGTTTAACTCCGCGGCGCTTCGATTGAAACCATTTTTTTCCTAAACCATACGTAATAGGGTATGTAATATATCATTTTCGGATAAACTAAAGATGAGCAATATATATTTAGCACAAAAACAATGGACTTTAAAGCAAAAAAAAAAAACAAATAATTCTTTCAATATTAACAACATGTTCGTGTTTGAAAAGGAAATATGTTTGAATATATGCCCATCTTCTATTTTTAGTTTGGAGGTATATTCGATGCAAAGTCGTAGTGTAATTATTATCACAAAAAACCGGCCAAGTGGGAGTCGGACTCGCGCATCGAGGGTTCCGTACAAACCTATTACAAGGTTAAATTGCTGTTTCTTTTTATTGCGCTGATATAAAACTGAGTTCACGGGAAATACCTTTAGGTTTTGATACCCTTGAGAGTAGGTATACTCATTTTTAAATTATGCGACTTATATTGCTATTTCTTATGATTACGTGGACATAAAAGTTTCGTTTTGCTACAGCTGAAAGGTATTATAGACCTGAGTATTTGATATGAATTTCAATTTAATACCTCTACGCGTTTACCAGGAAAAAGGTAGTAAGTTATAAATAAATAAATAAATTTTTGTATGATTTTATAAAACTGTCTAGTTTTTGTTATTTTTCATTGTCTATACTTTAAGACGTTGCTTCGTGCCAAATCGTTTCTGATTTTACGGGAGCATAAACGACTGTATCTTTTAAATAGACCTGATTATTTGATATCAATTTCAGCTTGATACCTCCACGCGTTCCTGACAAAAATGGTCTTGACCGACAGACAGACAGACAGACACACAGACAGACAGACAGACGGACAACAAAGTGAACCTATAAGGGTTTCGTTTTTTTCCTTTCGATGTACGGAACCCTAAAAAGGGACTTAATCGCGTAGACTTACTTTTATAATTTTCCTGACGTTGACTCTGCCTGCGACCACGAGCGTTACGACATCAGGAAAATGATAAATGTGAGTGTACACGATTAAGTCCCGTGTTTGTCAAAATAATGAGTGAAAATCGTGTGGGTTTAAGCGAGCACATAGTAGTTAAATGTTTTTAACTAACTTAAAAAATATACTTACCCCTTTCCGTCCCTCCTCTAACCCTTTTTTTAATACAAGCCAAGTTTTGCATTTCATATAGGGCAGATGCCCCGGTTTTGGCCACTTTAAGAAGACTTTGATTGTCCAGACGTCCGTCATTTTGCGTTAGGAATTATGACATTCTTTGTGTACTGGCGTCATTGAAAATATAATACTATATTTATATGAGTCAGCGCTGTAAAGATTCTAACATAAGATCTTATTATTTTCTTTTATGAAATATCAAAAAGTGGCCCAAGAGTCCGTTTTGGCCAATTTTTTCCATGACTCCTGACAACTGAATGACAACTGATACATGACAGATGACAATGCCATCTGCTCTGCCATAATTTACTCTTACATTAACTATAAACCATAGACTTGTAAATTCGTAAATATCTTAATAAAGTTGAAAATGACCAAAACCGGGGCATCTGCCCTAATAAATGGTGTGTTCAATGCGTGTTTTAAACAGTACGTAACCGTGCTTCACGGTCTAGCACGACCTAGTTCGAAAATCATCCTGACTCGCGCTAAATATTATTTTTTATTCCATATGTATTAGAGGTGTGCGCCGATAGTAAAATCATCGGCGGCGGCGTCTGATCATTTTTCGACCGGCGGCGGCGGCGTAATCGGCGTTATCGGCGTGACCTTGACGTGGTATATATTTCAATATTACTGAGGAGTTTGGCAACAAATTTAAGCCCACTGGGTATTTATTGGACCGCTCAAAACATATAATATGCTTTTTACTTCTCATGCTCGTAAAGTTTCACTTTATGCTGGGTATAGGCGGACTAAAACTCAATTTTATGCACAAGTGCATAAAAAATTGCCATTGTCAGAATAGCCTTAGAAGAAGTCAATTTTTATGCACTTGTGCATAAAATTGAGTTTTAGTCCGCCTATACCCAGCATAAAGTGAAACTTCTTATGAAAGAAATTCCTATTCTTTTTATTTCCTCACAATCGAAGTAAAAAGTAGAGTGTATAACTCGTCCATAAAACCCATTTTACGCTCGTACTTTATATCCATCCTCGCTCGCAAGCTCGCTCGTATGGATAAACGCCTCGCGTAAAATGGTGCGTTTTATGCACTTGTTGTACAATCTACTATTAAATCATGCGATGAAAAATTTACTTATTATTTATTGTATGGTATGCTTAAAATAAGGTAATCAGAGTACAGTTTTGAGGTTGTTAAGCCAGGCAACTACGTCGGGTGTCAGGGCGTCCAGATCTCCAGCTGGACCAGGATAGGAGTGAGAATGAGAATGCGTGAGCATTAATAGAGTATAAATACAGCGTAAATAAAACACCCCAAACCCAACCCCTCTTTGAAAACGATTGTCTCGCATAATTTGCACATTTCATTTCATTCAAACATTTTTCTAAAAGATACAGCCTTGGCCAGAAGTGTTGAGCATAGGTGTTTTTTGTTTACAATTTTGATGTTAAGCATTATTTCCCTATCCTAACAATGTACGGTAACGGTAAATGTTATATTTTATTTATAAATATAGAAAACTTCACTTAATAACACTTTCAAGGTACTTAAAAAATATGAAAACAGAAGGTACCAAAAATGAAAATTTAAGTCGGTGCGACATATTGCAAATATTCTATGCAGTTACTACTAACTTCAACAAAACATGCCTATTAGTTTAAATTAATTGACAAAATAACTTAAACAAAGATGGAAACGATGGACTAAACTTTCCAGTTTTGTATGAAAATCGCATTAGTGCTCAACACTTCTGGCCAAGGCTTGTAGTTAAGGTTAATTTATTTACTTAATTATTTCATCTACATATATAGACATGGCTTTGCCTGAAAATCGACTCTACTTATATCATTATAGATAGCCCCGACGTTAAGAAGTTCGGAACCGACTGACATTACATTTGGAATTAGTGAGAGAAAATTGTATCTCGGTACTAAGTTCTAAAAGATAAAGATGGTCGGCCTTTGACCAGCCCAAAAATTTGTACTTCGATGGATTTATCAACTGATCAACAGATTAACTAACCGGTTCCAGTAGTTTAAATTGTTTGGATTAGTTATATCGTCTAAACCTCCACGCCGCGTGTGTAAAAGGGTTACTTTTCAAATTTAATCAATATAACAAAATAGTAAATAATAATTTCCTACTTTTTGTAGTAATTACCTACAGTCCCATGCACTTTACAATATCACTGCGGAGAGCTGAAACGTCCGAGCTATTATAAAATACACCCAAATTACAATTTACAGTAGGTGTAACTGGACAATTTAAATAGTTCCTTCGATTTCTCAAGGATCTTAACAAAAATTGACCTAATGAGAATGGGCCATGTAAATAACAAGTGTGAGTTAGCATGTTATTCCACGCCGATTTCACGCCGATCATCGGCCGGCGGCGGCGGCGTGGCTAAAAATGGCCGGCGGCGGCGGCGCGGCGCGGCGGCGCACACGTCTAATATGTATTAACATATATAGATATTAATGTATATATTTTTAAAAACTACATAAATTTACCTTTATGCCAGTATTTTTTGTTTATAGGTATTTGTTGTAGTTTTAAAAATAGTGAGGTAAATGTAAAAAAAAATATATTGGGTATTAGTTATATCTGGTCTATTTGTTTATTTTGTTCTAAAGTGCATTTTGTTTGTACCGAAACTATATTTTTCGTTCTTATTTTATCCGAAAATGATATATTACATACAATTTTATATATGATTTTAGAAAAAAGTCGGAGTTAAATTTCCCCCCCTTACCCCCACCAAATACATCTCGCTTTTCGACGCCACTCGGTCTTAATCCACCTAGGGCCAACTAGAGACCAACTGTGTCAGGTGTCGAAGCTTAGCACACCCACTATAACTAATAATCACACAACAGTCAAGGGTACAAAGTGACAGATAAGGACAAAACTCTTTTGTCCTTATCTGTCACTTTGCCAGACAGGGCCGTAGCCAGAATTGCAGTTAAGATAGGGCAGTGCTAATTTAAGGTAGGGCATAGCGAATTTTAAGGTAGGGCATTAATTTTATTTTCATACATTTTTGACCCGATTGTAGTTTTTAAGGTAGGGCATTGCCCCCTAATGCCTCTCCCCCTACGTCTCTTTTGCCTGGTGTATATGTCAGAAACAGGCAAAACATACATTAACTAAGAGGTGTGTAAAGTTTTATAAATAAGGGGGTAACTGTATATTTCTACAGCTGTGTAGTTCAGTATGTATGTACCTGCCGCTGTATCTCTTGCACCCTGTCGTCATGGCTGCCGGTGCTGAGGCCGCGCACGGCGGCGCGCAGGCGCAGGAGCAGCCCGAACACGAGGCTGGCCGGCAGGCAGAACACCAGGATCACCAGCTCGCGGTGCTGCTCCAGCCAGCCGATGATGCGGGCCTTCCATGATGATGGCAGCATGGCTGTGTTTAACATGGGGATTTCAGATCAAGACTTTCAAAAAAATTTGGTACATATAATAATGATTAGCGGCACGCGGCGTACAAAAATCAGAGTGTTCAACTCCAACGTCAAGTCAGTCCTACTGTACGGATGCGAGACGTGGCTAGTAAGACAAGATATCACCAATCGGCTGCAGGTGTTTATCAACAAGTGCCTGCGGCGTATCCTGGGTATATACTGGCCGTGAACCATCTCAAACGTGAGGCTGTGGGAGATGACTGACCAGAAGCCCATAAGGCAGGAAATCCTGGAGAGGAAATGGCGATGGATCGGACACGCACTCCGTAGACCGGACAACCACTTGCCCAAGCAGAGTCTCCGCTGGCAAGCTACTGGCAGTAGAAGGTCGGGACGCCCCCTTACTACATGGAGGCGATCAGTTGAGACGGAGGCTGGCTCAATTGGTCTCGACTGGAAAGAGCTGGAAGTAGCCGCTCAAGATCGCGACAAATGGAAAACTCTTCTGCGAGCCCTATGTCCCTAATGAGGGATAACAGGAAGAAATCATCATCATCATCAATAATGATTAGAATTGATTATAATAATGATGAGTCTGACTGATGATAGTGTTTTTGAATTAGAATGTAGATCACAAGTACCTAATTTTTACAGTGATTTCTTGTGGAGAAAACTGCTTTAACAATAAGTTTGATCGACAAAGAATACCATTTTGTGCAAAAATAACGATAGGTTAGTAAAACGCTCGGAAAACCTGACTGCTTTTTTTCGTATGAAACGTTTTTGTAAGTGGGTAAAAACTAAAAATGTATAAGTAAATAACTAACCGGCGGTATAAAGAGATTTTTTAAAATGAATTGTCGCTGATTATGTTACTCGCAACACACATACAAAAGTTACACAACATAAAGGTAGAATATGGAAAGTTATTCTACAAATGTTTAGTCTCCAAAGTACAAACCATAAATAAACATAACAGTACACGATATCAACATGACTGTGTTAAATCTAAATATATAAAAGAAGAAACTGACTGACTGACTGACTGACTGACTGACTGACTGACATATCAACGCACAGCCTAAACCGCTGGGTCTAGAGTTTCCAAATTTGGCACGTAGGTCCCTTATAAGGTCTAGGGGTGCACTAAGAAAGGATTTTTCAAAATTCACCCTGTAAGGGGGTGAAATGGGGGTCCAAAGTTTGTATGGGGAAACAAGATTGGTTAGACTATTTTATTTGAAACTTCACCGGAGTATTCCTAACAATAAATGAGTAAACATGTGTTTCAGCTTTTTTGAAAATTCAACTACTTAAAGGGGGAAATGGGGGTGAAAAAGTCTGAAAATCAATATGGGTATCGTTTCTATGGTTCATCGGGTCGCTGATTACGAAAACAACAACCATTTTATTATACAACGTGGCAGGTGTAAAATATCATCCCCCAGGGGGTGAAATGGGGGTCCAAAGTTTGTATAAGGAAACAAGATTAGTTAGACTGTTTTATTTGAAACTTCACAGGAGTATTCCTAACAATAAATGAGTAAACACGTGTTTCAGGTTTTTTGAAAATTCAACCCCATAAAGGGGAAATGGGGGTGACAAAGTCTGAAAATCAACAAGGGTATCGTTTCTATGGTTCATCGGGTCGCTGATTACGAAAACACCAATGATTTTATGATACAACGTGGCGGGCGTGAAATATCATCCCCCTGTTGGGGTGCGATAGGGTTGAAATTACTAAATATCAATATGGGAGTCGATTTTTGGTATTTTGGGACGTTAATTAAGTACGAAAAGGGCATCAATTTCGAAATTTTGGTATAGAAATAATTTTAACTCCGGGAAAGGACATACGGTAGTTTCTGTACCGAAAATCAGCCCTTAAGGGGGTGAAAAGGGGATTGGAAGGTGGTATAGAGAATTTTTAACCGTTGAACTGATTTAAATGAAACTTTTTGAATCCCGGGAAACGACTAATGGTTATTTTCATTGAAAAAATTAACCCGTAAAGGGGTGAAAAGAGGGTTGGTAGTTTGTATAGGATATTTTCACAGCTGAACCGATTTAGATGAAAATTGGTATACAGATAGTTTGAGGCCCGGGGAGGAACAAAAAATAGTTTTTTTCCCGAAAACTACCCTTAAAGGTAAAAAAGTTAAGGGTGAAACGGGGGTTGCAGGTTTGTATAGGGAATTTTAAAACCGTCGAACCGATTTAGACGAAACTTGGTATATAGTAAGTGTGAATACCTGGAAATGATTAAGGGTTGTTTTCATTCCGAAAATCATCCCTTGAAGGAGTGAAAAGGGGTTGGAATTTTGTTTAGGAAATTTTCAACACCTGGACCATTTCAGATGAAACTTAATGCTAATTAGAATACAGATAGTTTGAGTCCCGAGAAGGAACATAAAATAGTATATATCTCGAAAATCAGCCCTAAAGGTTAAGGGTGAAACGGGAGTTGCAAGATTGCATGGGGAATTTTTAAACGTGAATGATTTAGATGAAACTTTGTATAAAGATAGTTTAAGTCCCGAGAACGGACATAAAAATAGTTTTTATTTCGAAAATTAACCCTAAGGTTAAGGGGATGAAATGGCGTTGGAGGTTTGAATGGGGCATTTTTAACAGCTGAATCGATTTTGATAAATCTTAGTATAGAGAGTCCCGGGAAGCGAAAAGGATGTTTTTAGGGTTTCGTACCAAAATGGTAGAAAAGGAACCCTTATGGTGCGACTTTGTTTGTAAGTCAGTGACCTAAAGGCAGGCATGTAACGCCAATTTATTTGTGGGTAGATAAATGAGAAATCAAAAATCAAATAACTTTATTGTGTGGCGTATCAAATAAAAGGGCTTAATGTGAGGATCTCTAATTAGTATAATTTTAACATACATAACTTTAACATAAAATTAATCTATATCGGAAACTGTTCGACAGAAAACATTGTAAAAATTACAGATATAATAGTTATTTACGTTTAAATTACAGGAAAACTAATAAGAGTGCAGTCAAGCACCAGTCCGACTTAAGACAAAAATAAATTAAAAATCGGGGTACGAGTCCGATTCGCACTCAGCCGCCCTATTAAATTCTCATGAAATCATGCTGAAAGCGTCTTTTTTCAAAAATGTAATAAAAAAGTTGTTCGTACGAAACCTTTGAGGCGCAAGTAAGACCCGTGCTTGCCTGGTTTTTTTAATTTCCTAAAATCATTACTTAAAGGGATGAAATGGGGGTTAAGAGTTTGTATGGGGCATTTTTAAATGTTGAACCGATTTAGATGAAACTTGGTATGGACTTTGTTTGGGTCCCGGGAAGGGGCAAAATTATATTTATCCCGAAAAACAACGTTTACGGGGGTGCATAGCAAAGGGGTTGGAAGTTTTATAGATAATTATTTTCAGTTGAACCGATTCAGATGAAACTTGGTATAGAGATAGTTTGAGTCTCGGAAAACGACATAGGATAGTTTTATCCCGAAAATCAACCCTTTAAGAGGTGAAAAGGGGGTTGAAAGTTTATATGGGGAATTGATAACCGCTGAACCTATTTAGATGATTTGGTATAGTGATAGTTTGAGTTCTCGGGATGGATACATAGTAGTTATCCCAGAAGTCATTCCCTAAGAGGGTAAAAAGGGGGGTCAATTACTAATTCTACGCAAAGGAAGTCGCGGGGAAAAACTTTATTCAAGAGTAGAAATCTGCATTAATCATAATGTACGCGGGCGAAGCCGCGGGCAACTGCTAGTATATAATATTTGTTTCAGTGTCGTATATAACTGGCACCCACATCACTTCATGGTTGAGACTGGCCGGGTCCCTATGCTATACTGACTCACTGAACAATTAGTTGTTTAGATCAGTCAAATAATGAGATTATTGTGATAACTTTACCTATCATGAACACCTGTTGCAGACGACTATTGTATTTAGGTATGAGGTAGGTGATCCATGTGTGATTATCGCTGCCGATAACTATAGGTAGACATGACACAATGAAATGGGATTATTCCAATATCTTTATAAGTATGAATCATTCATCAATTAACATTTAGGTACTATCTTAAAAGTAACAATGTTAATTAATAACTTTTGATAGCAATAAACGAATCTTTTTTTAAAGATACAGGGACGTAGCGGGGCGGGGGGCTTGTGGGGCAATGCCCTACCTTAAAAATTACCATCGGCTATGTAAATAAAGTACATGTTTAACCTTAAAATAGCACTGCCCTATCTTAACTGAACTGAACGAACGATAACTATTTGTTAATGTAGATGAAAGCTAATAGAGAAAATTAATCTGTAAACATAAGTGTATAGTATTAGCAGTATAATGTCTGTAACAGTCTCGGGCCTTAAGCTCGCACTAATCTTCACGTATCAAAAGTTATGGACCATAATTGATTTCAGAATTTTGTAAATTTAACCTTTACTCAACATATACACTCTACAGATAGAAATAAAATTACCACTTATACCGGTTTTGTTTTGTATACAGTCTCTTCAAAAGTAAATAAAAACAGGTGTTCTGTACGCTGTACGTACTACGTATAACTTAAATACCACTGTTATTAAGACGAGGTAAATTGTAAAAAATAAACACGACGGCACTACGATATTCTTATCACAGTCCATAATTAAATATATACATCTCTACCAAATGACATAACCTCAAAATGCAAGCGTCTCGTTTTTACCTTGATTGAACGCGACCAAATTTATTGAATGATGTTCTGCGGACTTAATATAAAGCGCGGGGGTTACGTAATTTCAATCTCTGTTCGCCGTTGATAAGGGCTATCGCACGTGTATCACAAAATTAAGGATTCGCACGGATAGTTGTTGCTGGGTGATGTAGACCTTTAAGTAGTTTATTATAATGATTTGATAGTTGTGGGGTTGGATTAATGATATTAGAATTTTCTCATTCAAACAAACTGCTTCTGAACCTCGATAACCTGTCAATTGCGAGACAGTTTTATTTGTCTCCAAAATATAACAGTATCTAAACTAAATGGTTGTCCCTACGCAAAATCTAGCGCTTTCATTGACTTAGGTAGCCGAGCGGACACTTATCTTTTGAATTAGTAGCTCTATCGGGCAGAGCCGTAACCTGAGATTAATTTAAGGACATGGACAATATAATGAGGTAGGGCATTTACTTTAATGTCGTAGTCGATGTTATTTCTTAAGGTACCGTCTCGTGCTACAACTTTGCCTACGTTGCACAACTTTGCCTGGCTTGAAAACATGGTTTTCTTTACCAAACAGCTATTTGTAATATAACTTATTCTTTAGATGGCAGAAAGGCGGGTATCTCAGGAATAGTGCATTTGTATTCTAAGGTAGGGTATTGCCCCATAATGCCCCACCCGGCCGACTATCGGGTACGGCTCTGCTATCGGGTTTGTCCGCTCATATAGCCGAGTAGCTCGCAGCTGCACTAAGTGAGGCTAATAATGATGATGACGTTTGTTCCAGGGAATCGACCACTTCGAAGACATCGGGCCGTGCGTGATCATGGCCTCGCCGGGTATGATGCAGTCTGGGCTCTCGCGCGAGCTCTTTGAGACCTGGTGCACCGATCCCAAGAATGGAGTTATCATTGCCGGTAAACAAACCATGACGTCACAAACTCAGAAACCATGAAGAAACAACTTGTGTCATTTGTTGAATCAGAAATCGAAGGATCGTTTGAATAAGTATCGATTCAATTCCTTCAATGAACGGGTTGGAAGTGTTGGAACGATTTATTTATTTTTTAAATCTTTATTGTACAAAATAAAATTTCATCGTATTGGCATGCTTAGATGTTGCGTCATGTGCAGATCTCGGAAATGGGGTTTGCTTAGCATGCGCTGTCATTTAGCCATGTTCTTAGTTACCAACAAAGTGGCTTTCTAGCTTTACGTCGCACATTAAAACGAACCTATCTTCTCATGACATAAACGATAGAAGAATACCACGCCCTTTCCGAGCTGATAATGTAAGGTATGTCGACGTTCTGTGCAGGTTACTGCGTCGAAGGCACGCTGGCCAAGACCATCCTATCGGAGCCGGAAGAAGTGACGTCCATGTCGGGCCAGAAGCTGCCGCTGCGCATGTCGGTCGACTACATCTCCTTCTCGGCCCACACCGACTACCAGCAGACGTCGGAGTTCATCAACATACTCAAGCCGCCCCATGTCGTGAGTTACTCTACCTTATATCATCACTGGACAACAGAGAGTAACTTCTATGCCATGCCATCCACATACTGAACTAAAACCCAACAGCAAAGATTATCGACAAACCTACGAGTAACGACACAATACTGGGTTATACTTATTGCACATTTTTTGTCATTATTTTATTTGTCGGCCCGTTACAGTTTGGTGCCGTGACCAGGATTACAAGTAGAAATGATCTTAACTATTTAGTAGCGCCTCCTTATTCTAATAGTTATTTAATGGATTATACAAACCAATGGAGTGATTGTTTTAGGTGCTGGTCCATGGCGAGCAGAACGAGATGTCGCGTTTAAAGGCCGCGCTACAGCGCGAGCACCGCGGCGCGCTGCACGTGCACACGCCGCGCAACACGCAGCTGCTCGCGCTCACCTTCCGCGGCGACAAGACTGCCAAGGTAACACACGACACGACACGACATGTCGCGGCTAAAGGCCGACACCGCGGCGGAGGCGACCTTCATGTATACAAATTTAAATTATATATTTTGAATCATGGTCAGACAATTAAATTTAATTATGAGAGCTTATTTTTAGAATGATTCCAGGATTGACATCCTGGAACTTACAGCATAGATTATATGTATAATGTGCTTCAAGGATGTGAACCCATGACTGTATGTTGCACGCAGGTGATGGGGTCCCTGGCGGAGGACCCTCCCGAGGAGGGCAAGCAGCTGCAGGGCATCCTGGTCAAACGGAACTTCAACTACCACATCCTGGCCCCGCAGGACCTCAACAGTGAGTGCCAACATAGTGTCATGTACTCAGGTGATGGGGTCCATGGCGGTGGGCGGAGGACCCCCGAGGTGGGCGAGGAGCTGTGCGTTTACATGTTTAGGAGGTTGTCAATTCATCGGGATTTTTGTATTTGCTATATTCACCGATTATTCGAAGACGGCTAGACCGATTTGGTTGTTTGTATACTTGACAGTTGCTAATATTGTTATTAGGTTAGGATCTGATTATGCAATTCTGGAGAAATTTAGGAAATTCTTAAAATATTTGAGTAATTCTTGATTTGATTTATTATTTTGATTTGATTTATTATTTACATGAACATAACATACAATACACACAGAGCATGCACTTATACACTACATTCTGCCATTAGGCATGTGAATCTTAACATATTTTGGTGATATACAAAAATAATTTTGTTTGTGTATCACCAAATGGGTCCTATTACATTACATGCATAGTTTACATTAGGTACATACATAGTAGACATGTAACGAATATTCGCATTCGCATTCGCATTCGCGAATATTCGCATGTTTTTAGATATTCGCATTCGCATTCGCATTCGCACAATTAAATGCGAATATTTTGCGAATATTTTAGCACCTTATTTGTGCCGAAAATGGAAGAAAGTATAGTATAGCGCTCTGCATGTGTATAGCGCTGTCTCGCTCGCGCACCGGCGCGCATGCGGATCCGTCGCCAGTGTGATAAGCCGCCTAAGATACGCCGCCCGGTTATGAACTGCGTCAATAAAATGTTACCGCGATACAAGCAAAATGTGCTGAAATTACGAAATGTATGAAAACCCAAATATTCGCATTCGCATTCGCATTCGCGAATATTAATTACAAATATTCGCATTCGCATTCGCATTCGCGAATGTTCCAAAACCGACATTCGTTACATGTCTAATACATAGTCATTAATCATTATATATTTTTAAATTAAATTGAATTGGTAAATTATAATTGATAATGTCACACATGTTTACTACATTAAATCTTGAAACCTAAAGTTAAAAAATTCGTCAATACTATAAAAATAACATTCACATAGTAACTTATAAAATTTGTGTTTAAATTGGGAATATGGCAGCTCTTTTAGTGTCGCAGGAATTTTATTATATATTTTTGTACCCATTATATAGGCACTCTTCCTTCTGACTACGAGGTCGTGCGATGGGATTGTTATCTGGTACTGTCTTAGAGGTCTACTTGAAATATTTCTCACAGGAGGAAAAAGTTCCGGATTCTTCATGACAAATAATCAGATCTCGTATATGTATAGACAGGGTAATGTTAATAGGCCAAGTTTTGGAAACAGAGGTTTACATGTTTCTCTATACCCTGCTCCACACAAAGCCCGTACACATTCTTTTTGTGCAATAAAAGCTCGATCAGCAGTTACTGAATTACCCCACATAATGATTCCGTATCTTAGGATGGGTGCGATATATCCGTGATATGCCATTAGGGCTGTTTTTAAAGATATTGTTTGTTGTAGTCTCCACAGGGCAACATGGAACCTGTCTATCTTTGGGCTTCTGTTTGCGATATGACTTTTCCAAGAACAGTGCGTGTCTAGAGATAATCCCAAGAACGTTGTAGTGTTAAGTTCCTCAATACCAACATTGCAATGACTTACTTTTATGTTATGAATTTCTGCTTTGTATGATCTGAATTGCATGAACTTAGTTTTATTTAAATTTATTTTCAAATTGTTGTGAGTCAGCCAGGTGATTACATCTTGTAAGGCAGTATTAACATTAAATTCAAAATTATTGATGTCAGTAGCTTTAATTACAACAGTCGTATCATCGGCAAAAAGTATGCATTCGTGTTTGGTAACGTCAGGTAAGTCATTAATGTAACTAATAAATAGTAATGGCCCCAGAATACTACCTTGCGGTACGCCAAAAGAGTTTAATTTATAACTAGATCTATAAGATCCGAGTTCATGGTTTTCTATTTTGTCTATTTGTGTGCACTGCATTCTTCCCGACAAGTAACTTTTTAGCCATGAGTGTGGAATACCTCGGACACCTAATCTTTCCAATTTGGTAAGTAGCTGCTTATGACACACTGTGTCAAATGCTTTACTCATATCAAGGAACAACACGCCTACAGGTATACCATTGTCAATGCAATCCGTTATTATGTTATTGAGGCGAAAGTTGGCTAAGGCTGTGTTTCTTTTTTTTCTGAATCCATATTGTTCTTGCTTTAGAATTTCGTGTTTATTGAAAAATACTTCCAATCGATTATACATTGCACGTTCGTAGACTTTTGAAATTACTGGGATTAAAGTTATTGGTCTTTAATTATCTATACTTAATTTATCGCCATTTTTAAAAATAGCTTACCAGGAGTTTGGACATTTGCTCTTGGAAAGGTGGAGTGGCACAGTGAAATTGGTTCTTATTTGCTTGTGATGGGGTTACGTGCACCGGGGTGTACGTAGCCTCATACAACTCCCTTAGTCCTGAGGGGACCTCGGGTTTCTCAGTTAGCTCAGAGGAGAGAGGGGTGCAGGGTGGTAAATAGAAACACGGGTCAAGTACACTTTACAAATCGGTGGGCTTTTATGCCAGTTTATTTCTGAACAGGCCTTAACTGCTTATCTAGGTATCCTAGGCTAGGTACGGCGCGGGGCGACTCGGGATAGTCGCGGCGGGACGGCGCGGATCCCTACTCTCGATCGCGGCTTATGTCAAACGGGGTGGTCCGGGTAACCTCAACCCTTACTACGGTCGTAAGGGGGGAGGGGGTAGTAGGACGGGTCCAGGGGAACGAGGGGTGCGTATCCCGAGTGCATACAACCCGTCTGTAAACAGGCCGGCACAACGGGGCGCGGGGTAGCAACGAGGGGTGCGTATCCCGAGTGCATACAACCCGTCTATAAACAGGCCGGCACAGCGGGGCGCAGGGTAGCAACGAGGGGGGAAGGTAAGCGGGGGAACCAAGTGCATACAACCCGTCTATAAACAGGCCGGCACAGCGGGGCGCAGGGTAGCAACGAGGGGGGAAGGTAAGCGGGGGAACCGAGTGCATACAACCCGTCTATAAACAGGCCGGCACAGCGGGGCGCAGGGTAGCAACGAGGGGGGAAGGTAAGCGGGGGAACCGAGTGCATACAACCCGTCTATAAACAGGCCGGCACAGCGGGGCGCAGGGTAGCAACGAGGGGGGAAGGTAAGCGGGGGAACCGAGTGCATACAACCCGTCTATAAACAGGCCGGCACAGCGGGGCGCAGGGTAGCAACGAGGGGGGAAGGTAAGCGGGGGAACCGAGTGCATACAACCCGTCTGTAAACAGGCCGGCACACCGGGGCGCAGCGATCCTCACGGCTGAAGGCGGTGAGAAGCACTGCCACGATGTATGGCGCGCGAGCCTTTATATACGGATCGGAGCGCGGGGACGCGGGAGGGGGCGGTTGCTCTCAGTCGGCCGCCGGCCGCGGTGAGGTGCGCTCGCGTGGCGCGCTGGCTCGGTGTGTCGCTCCGATGCATGCATTGTGGCGTTGGCGCGGTGTTGTGTGCGCGCCTGGGGCGCGTCATCACATGCTTAATAGTTAACGTTGTAAATGTTCAGAGTACACGGAGCTGACCCAGTCGGAGGTGTCGCAGCGGCAGTCGATCCACTACGCGGGCTCGCTGGCGCTGCTGCGGCACGTGGTGGTGCAGGTCGCCGGCAACGTGGAGTTCCTCAGCGAGACCAAGTGGCGCCTGTACCAGTGCGTCGAGCTCACCGTCGACAGCGGCATGATCACGCTCGAGGTACCCCACCACCACCACCACCACCACCACACATGCTGTTCATTTTGTTTGTTTGCCATAGGCTAGTTTTAGTATCTCGCTGACAACCTGTACCTCGCCGACGCGTGCGCTCCGCTCGACTCTAGAAAGGTGCCACGTGCGCGTGGGCGTCAGCGCTCAGCTGTCGGCGTTATCCTAAAATGCTCCCTGAACATCATACATATTGGCGTGTCAGCACGAACTATAAGTAGTATAATCAGCCACAATATAGTTTCCTGTGGGTTACAGTGGCAGGCGTCGCCGGTGTCGGACATGTACGCGGACGCGCTGGTGGCGGCCATCTTGTCCGCGTCGTCGCTGCCCGCGCCGCGCGCGCTGCCGCTCGCGCCCAAGCTGGACCGCATGCACTTCAAGGTGAGCCTTGTGCCGCTGGACATAAGGTTCAGTGCCAGTGGCAGGCAAAAAGGTGCCATTGTATACTATAAGGACGTAAGTGCCGCAAAATATGCTAGAAAAACGGCATCTGCGGAACCTTACATTGAGCATGGTCTGATATGGTCTCGGTTGCAAAATAAACTATTCTAATAATATGAATGATCGTGTTATTTATGTGCAGGAGTGCGTGATCGAGATGCTGCAGGAGATGTTCGGCGAGGGCGCCGTGCCCAAGATGTTCAAGGGCGACAAGCTGCACGTGGACGTCGCCGGCAAGCGAGCCGACATCGACCTGGCACATATGGTGAGTGTGTAGTATGTGTAGATGGTTTATGTTTTATGAGAGAGAGAATTCGTTATCCACGAGATATTTGTAATGTGAAATGAAACGTAGTTGTATGTGTGTGGCAGGAGGTGGTGTGCCGCGAGGACGAGAACGTGGAGCGCTGCGTGCGCGCCGCCATCACCAAGCTGTACGCCGCCCTCGCGCCCGCGCGCCCGCCGCCGCCGCCCGCCGTGTGAGCGGGGGGGGGGGCGCGGGGGGGGGGGGCGTGGGGTCGCCGCCATCACCAAGCTGTACGCCGCCCTCGCGCCCGCGCGCCCGCCGCCGCCGCCCGCCGTGTGAGCGGGGGCGGGCGGGGGGGGAGGGGGCGTGCTGCAGGGAAGGGGGGGGGGCGTGCTGCAGGGCGGGGGGCGTGCTGCAGGGCGGGGCGCGGCGTGCTCCGTGGGATTACACACCACACCACATCAGCTCCTCTCTCATCGCACACTTTTACAAGTATACCGACTGTTACATTATTATGAATATTCAACAATCTAAACTTGCGAATATTCGTTACATCCCTAATATCAAAGACTTAAAGGTGGCGCTCATTTTACCTCATGCATTTTGGCTCTGTTTAGGTCGCTCTGAACTAAATGGCGCTAAATACTTGGAGCCTCAAAAAGTTCTTAGACTATGGCCGTCTACTATATCTTTAAATATATACTAATATACACCCATTTTATTCATTTCTGTTTTTATTCTCAAAATACTATAGTAAAATGACAGCTTATTCTTCACAAGCTACGAAAACTGACTAGCTATCATGTTAAGAGTCGCCAGGACGCTCGCGTGAACTCGCGTCCCCATACAAACGTAGTTCAGCTCTCATTTTAAAACGACATGCTTTAGAACCACGAAATTTGGCATGGGTATTCTACCATTACAGATCTATGTCGGTAATTCAGTTTCGTTGCTAAAAATTGTAATACAAAGAAAATATAGCAAAAATAAGTTTTGTATGTAAATTTGTATCTGGCTGTATTTTTGTTTGTATTACAATTTTTAGCAACAAACACGAATGTCCGACCTAGATCTGTACTACTAGAATGCCCATGCTAAATTTCATGGTTCTAAAGCATGTCGTTTTAAAATTAGTACTGAACTACGTTTTTATGGGAACGCGAGTTCACGCGAGCGTCCTGGCGACTCTTAAATACGCTCCCTAAAATAACAAAACAATACCCCAACCAAAAATTACAATAAAAACCCCTTAAGCATGAAACGCCACAAATAATGCTTTGTCACGCGATATACATATGCGTGCAAAATCTCTGCAGCTCAATTGAAAACCGATTACAAACGATGGGACACGTGAAAATAAATAAAAGCTTGTAATTAAGGATTACTCGTACGTACAGTCAACGCCATAAATATCTATACACATTATAATAAGGGTCTAAAGTATAATGTAATAAATATATATACACATATTTTAGTCGTTGACTGTACGTATTCTTAATTATTAATAATGTTTTTAGACTGTTTATAGATAATTAAGTAGAATGAATGAAATGAATTGAATGAATGATTGTTGTTAACGTATTTTGTATTGTTGGTTGTAAGAATAAAAGACAAAATAATTTACATGTGTTTTATTATTTATTAAATTATAATCCTTAATATAATATACAATTATACTTATTACATCACATCACGTATGAACGCACAGCGTTATAATGTTTTTTTTTTATAAATAATAACCTTTTCAGAATTGTGGTTAGGGGGATTGCACCGTTTTTTAAATGGAGATGACCACGCACGAAAAGTCATGCCCTTAGCGCCCGGACGTGATATCACGTCCAGAATATAAGCTAGTTGTCTCGCGAGCTCTGGCGGTGAGGGCAACATTTTTCCGTCCGATGCTTGGCGGTCAAAGGGTAAATAGTTATTTGTGCAACAAGAGAGGAAAGTTGGTTTTTCTTGCGAGTGTTGATTTTGAGTCCCGAGTAAGCGAAAGATTCTATAATTGAATCACGAGCGAAGCGAGTGATTCTAAGTTTGAATCTTGAGCGTAGCGAGGGATCTCAAGAACACGAGATGTAAAAAAAACTTTCCTCTCGTGTGACACATACAACTTTTCACCTCAGTAGTGAGAACATATTAAAGTTAAAAAAACACATTTATTTACATTCCTGAATGAAAGGCATCATCATTATGACGAGAAGCTTCTAGAAACAAAATTTCACTCCCTGGAGTGAGGAAAGTCACAACTTTCGTCACTCCCTGGAGTGATGAAAGTCGCACTTTCGTCACTCCAGGGAGTGCGGAAAGTAGGCTTGTTCGAACTGCTGAGGTGAAAAATAATTTTCTCAAACATGCAATGAAATGTCTTCGTTATGTGCGTCATAATAGGCTTCAAAGTATCACGTTTACGGCGGATCAACTCCAGAGAACAGGTAACGATTTTCATATAAAATTGAAGGCCTAGGCCGGGAAGTAATTTTTTTTTAATTTCCATTCCACATGTTTGTGGCACAGGATCATGGCATTCAGCCATTTAAGGTTATAAGCGATATAGACTTTTTGGTTCATTTGACATTCTGCCACTGCATATTTAAAAAAAACAACAATCATCATTATCATTATCTTTTTTTTGTTTTTGCGTTAGCGTTAGCCTTAGTCTTAGCCTTAATCTTTCTTAGTCTTTGTTTTTGTTTTAGTTTTTGTTGTTGTTTTTTTGTTGTTGTTTTTGTTGTTGTTGTTTAAATTTTTTTTTTGAAAATTTGTTTGTAATGTTCTGAATTTATTCAGTCACCATATACATTATTAATACAAGTTTACGAGTAGACTTTTGCCTTACGTATATCGGAAAAAATTGGATAATTTTCATATTTATTTCATTGCATGTTTGAGAAAAGCACTATACATACCTCGGCGTGAAAAGGGGTTGCCAGCCTCGTAACTATCCGGCCTCGCTACGCTCGGCCGTCTATATAACTCAGCCGGCAGCCCCCTACTTCCCGGCCTCTGTAGTAATGTACTATATCGTAAAGTTTAGTCATTTTAAAGTGTTTCTCTCGTACGTAGAGGGGCAGAATATCACAATCTTCAATACGGGGTGTTCTGTTCTAATAACTTGAGGTAATTAGGTAGGTCACATGGGATACATTTCATTAGGAGACTAACTTTAACATGACAATAATATATTAAATATTATAAATACTTTTATACGTTTTGGTGGAACAGATGTTGCATTTTCTATAGGAAAATCATTGTTTTAACGAGATTAATAACCTTGGTTTAGGTTGATCTAATGATTTTTCGCTTTTATTGACAACCAAGAACGTGGCTTATTTTCTGTGCCAGCAAAGTTTCGTGTAATCCAGCCATTCTCAGTTCATAAATAAAACAATGGTGTAACCCCATTTTTCCCAGTTTCTGTCACGCGTTCGGAAACGAGTCTAATAAGAGTAGTTATTTGTGCAATAAGAGAGGAAAGTTGGTTTTTCTTGCGAGTGTTGATTTTGAGCCTCGAGTAAGCGAGACTATAATTGAATCACGAGCGAAGCGAGTGACTCTAAGTTAGAATCTTGAGCGTAGCGAGAGATCTCAAGAACACGAGATGTAAAAACCCTTTTCTCTCGTGTGACACATACAACTTTTCACCTCAGTAGTGAGAACATATGAAAGTTAAAAAAAAACACATTTATTTACATTTCTGAATGAAAGGCAACATCATTATGACGAAAGTTTCTAGAAACAGAATTTCACTCCCTGGAGTGATAAAAGTCGCACTTTCGTCACTCCAGGGAGCGAGGAAAGTAGGCTTGTTCGAACTGCTGAGGTGAAAAGCATATTTCCCCGGTGTGCCTAGACACCCGTTCGTCTCCGTGTCCTAGTCCCGCTTGGAGTAGCGCTTCCAGTAGCGGCGCACGTCGTCGTGGCCCGCGCGCGTCACCACCACCGTGCGCGTGCGCTCCGACTGCCACATGAGCACCCCCGCCCCCCGCGCGTAGTCGCGCAGCGCAGAGAACTCCGCCTACACACACACACAGCGTTGTAGCGAGACCAAATCATTATACATGTCATATACAAAGGAAAAAGTGACCAAACCCTCCGGTGCCTAAGGCTGGGATCGAACCAGCGTCTTCTGCATTCGCGGCAGACGCGTCAACCAACTTCGCCACCTGGCCACGAAAGCACCGGTCGAATTTTCTCGTCTATATGCCATCCTTGTAAATGCTAAGGCGCATTTGGCCAATCACCTAATCATCATCAATCATCTACATATATACGTTTATAATTTATACATACAGTAGTGTAACTACTTAAAATAAAGAAATCAAAATATTCATTAAAAAACACCAAACCGAATGCAGAACCTCCTTCTTCTATGGAATTGAAGTCGGTTAAAAAAAGAAGATTTGTTCTTTCAGTTCTAGATTCAATACCAGTAACATCGCGCGGATCCAAATTCTTTCTCGCTTACACACTACTGGCTCACGCGCTCAACTTACCGAGCAACACGAGCGCGCGCGAAGTTCTCCGAACCGCGCACAACCTGGACAATAGCACTTAGAACCTGTCTATGATGATTAGCATTATTACTTAGCCACCTAGCGTGACGACATAAAGGTTAATATCTCGCTCTCCCACAGCTTGATCTGATCCACCACCGTGGGAGTGGGAGGCGACACCGACTCTGACCGGATGATATCTGACCTGTGACAGGAACTGGTTGTAGACGACGCCCTCGGTGTAGACGGCACGGTTGCGCTCGCTCTCCCACAGCTTGATCTGGTCCACCACCGTGGGAGGCAACACCGACTCTGACCGGATCCCGCCTGTATCCGCTTTTAACATCTGCAAATTTCATTTAAGATCACTCACTAGGAAACCTGCTTTTAAAAAAACCGCTTAAATTCAACCGTATTAGCTCTACGGTGCCAGAGACAGACACAGCGTCCCCCCCTTTTGCGTCGGTTGGGTTAAAGAATGTTAAAAGTACCTGTGGGTGCGCGTGCTGCTGCAGGTACTTGATGATCTGCGTGGAGGTGATGCCTCCGCGCAGCGCCTGCCGGATGGAGTCCCGCGTCAGCACTCCCACTACTAGGTTAGGGAACCTGCAGATTATATCAGTAGGTAAGTTATCATATAAATGTCTATTAGGCCGCGTACTCGACGCACGCGACCGGCAGAGCGAACTGCGACGCAGCGAGCGGCGCCGCTGTCATCCAAAATGGGTCCATTCAAGTCTTAAGATATTGATCATTGATCGTGCCGCTCGACACGGTGGGCTTCGCGACACTCGACCAAAGCTATAGACTTCGCTATCCGCTCCGCCGGTTGCGTGCATCGGGTTCGCGACCTTAAAGTAGCCAAGTAAGATAAACATGAAAAGGTAGAATGGTAGCGGTAAAAATATTGTTAACCTATTGACCGCCAAGCGTTTAACAAAAATGATGCGCCACCGACGCCACGTAATCGCGTTTTGTCAAGCGAAATTGAACTTTGCGGAAGCCCGCGTAGGTCCATATTGCACTATAAAGCCTGTCGGCTGTTGCCGTCGTTGGCGTCAATGGCACGACTTTTTGATGTCGGCCACCACCGACTGTGGCGGTGAAAGGGTTAAGTAATAAAAGCAATAAGAAAGTCGTCATGCCGTGCGTTGTGCTTGTGTCGAGTGCCCCTGACTATACGCAGTAACCAAGCTCTGCCATTCAAAATAACATCTACAGAACTTAGTCTTTGCAGTCCCACTCTTCCTGTTAAGGAGTACCTATAAGAGAATCCGTGAAGTATCTAACTAACACTCGTACCTGTAGACTAGCTCTGCGAACAGGCCCAGCAGCGCGGCCTGCAGGCTCGTCTGAGTGTAGGCGTATACCCTGTACTCAAATAGAAAATATAAAAATTACATTCGTTTTTAATGTTCACCGCCAAATGGCGAAGTAACACTAAACCACTATAGAGATATAGACGACCACATCCTAAGAATTTTTTGAAGCTCAAGTCTATAGGGGATATTACTGCAATGTTCTGCCACCAGAGTGCAGCACTAGCACTTCGGTAAACCATAGAGTTCTTAATACATAGTAGGCCTTAAACAGTTATTTACAAGTTTTCATAGATAATTTATAACGAATAAATATGTCATTTGTGCACCAAGGCGGTTTGTTTACAGAGGGCCTGTTAGTCTGGTTTTTTTTTTCAAGAAATCGTTGTCGAGAAGCAAACGATATTACTTTTGGGCAACCGGGCTTTTTACCTGGTTTAGACCCTGCTGTATCTGAATTGCCGGTTGCCATCAAAGAAACTACAACCAGAAGTGAGATACGGCCAAAAAAAGGACCCGTTTTTTAGCTTTTCTTAAATAACTCGAAAACAGTAGCACCTACCAAAAAATGTTCTTCCACTTAAGTAATCTACATAAAATTCTCTATAAAAAAGGTTCTATACAGTTTTTTGCTGGGATCAATGTTTAATGAGATATTAAGGGACTAAAATAGACAATAAACATATATACTAATTAGCTTTTTCCCGCGAGTTTGTCTACGTGGGATTAACATTCGCTATAATAAATTAATGAAATGCCGTAGTTTAATCTGACAGCAAAAATAAATTTAACGTATATGCTTTTTTACGTCTACAGTAAGCAACAATTCCATACCAACTTCAACCCCCCGTTTCATCCCTTTAAAAGATGATTACTGGGATAAAAACTATCTTATATCCTTCCCCACAACTCAAACTATCATCACACCAAATTTCATCTAAATTGGTTCAGCGGTTTAAGCGTGAAGAGGTAAGAGACCCACTGACTAGTCCAAAATTATTAAACTCTCTCTCCTTCTCGATGCGACAGGCAAAGCATATTACTTTTTGTTTACACGGATTTTTACCCTATTTGGACCCTTATGAGTTCGAAATTTAAATAATTTTTTTACCGGAAGTGGAATATTTAAGATGGCGGCCAGTATAAACCTAAGCGACGAAAAATCTATGTTCCTCGTATGGATACCCCCATTGATTATACTTTATTTTTAACGATTGTTATTTTTGGGAATAACAGTTGTAATGACACGTATTTAAAAAAAAAGATTACCTATTTGCAATGGTTCCAAATATACTGGTCTTTAAAGTTAGAAATCGCCGTCAACACTGTATTCCACCACGCGCTTTGTGGACGGGGTTTTGGGAACACGTCTGCAGACCTCCGGTACCCCGTCGTCGTTGCTCTTACGGGCCCATTGTAATTCTGCTCGTGCAATCTCCTCCGCTGACGGCACCTCGGAATACTTGAGAGCCTTCTAGCTCGGAACCTTTCAGGCGAATGATGGAGCTGTTGTAAAGGTGTAAAGAGTGGGTGTAAAGAATGTAAAGGCGGCAGCATCGCCGCATGCCTGGTCTTCTGCAGGAGTGAGTTTACGTCATGTTCGCGCATATACTCCGCGGCCTCCTTTTGGGTCAAAACTGTGACACTGAAGGTCATACGAGGAACATAGATTTTTCGACGCTTAGGTTTATACTGGCCGCCACCTTAAATATTTCACTTCCGGTAAAAAAATATTTTTAATTTCGAACTCAGAAGGGTCCAAATAGATTTTTACCCTATTTGGACCCTTCTGTAAACAAAAAGTAATATGATAATTTTGGACTAGTCAGTGGGTTTCTTACCTCTTCACGCTTAAACCGCTGAACCAATTTAGATGAAATTTGGTGTGATGATAGTTTGAGTTGTGGGAAAGGATATAAGATAGTTTTTATCCCAGTAATCATCTTTTAAAGGGATGAAACGGGGGGTTGAAGTTGGTATGGAATTGTTGCTTACTGTAGACGTAAAAAAGCTTATACGTTAAATTTATTTTTGCTGTAAGATTATACTACGGCATTTCATTAATTTATTATAGCGAATGTTAATCCCACGCAGACAAACTCGTGGGAAAAAGCTAATTAGTATATATGTTTATTGTCTATCTTAGTCCCTTAATATCTCATTAAACATTGATCCCAGCAAAAAACTGTATAGAACCTTTTTTATAGACAATTTTATGTAGATTACTTAAGTGGAAGAACATTTTTTGGTAGGTGCTACTGTTTTCGAGTTATTTAAGAAAAACTAAAAAACGGGTCCTTTTTTTGGCCGTATCTCACTTCTAGTTGTAGTTTCTTTGATGGCAACCGGCGATTCGGATACAGCAGGGTCTTAACCACGTAAAAAGCCCGGTTGCCCAAAAGTAATATCATTTGCCTGTCGCATGGAGAAGGAGAGCGAATTTGAGATTTTGCTCCCAGTCTATGTCGTGAAACGAGAGAATCGAAATTTTGACGTCTGCCTCTCTATCGCTCTAATATGTAAGAGTGACAGAGAACCAGGTAACGAAACTTTTATTTTCGTGTTTCGCGGTAGGCCCTCCTTTTGTGGTAGTGCCGCCCCCTACGCAGAGTTTTGCGTATTATTCCCTATTCGCTATGTGCGAAGTTCATGGTGGGGGTAACGTGAACGATCGCAGCGCACAATATAACAAGAAATTGGCCTCTTGTCAATTTCACATTTCAAAATATTTGACATCGCCCGTAGGGTCAACTGTCAAAATAGTGAATCAGCCAGTGACATTTCATATAAGCAAGGAGTATATGTCATTAATAAAAAAGAAAAAAACCCTTTAACCCCCCGCTCAAGAGATGGCGCCACACTAATGCACACAGCGAATTGCGCCGTAGGTGGAGTAGCAGTGCAGGTGACATTTCTCTTACATTTTCAGTATCTTTAGGTGGCTTTGACATAGATGGCGCAATGGGGTTGGCCGGTGAAAACTTTTTGCAGAGGGCGCTGTTCCAGATTCCATACAATAAGAGAAAGAGATACATACAATGATAGAAAGAAACAGACGATGAATGGTCCCTAACTTGTATGCAAGCATTAAGCTTTTCTTAGGCAAAAACCTTCCCTATGGCGTTAATCTACATCATTTTAATTTTAGTGTATTCCAAAAACGGATGGATTTCAATTTCGGAGCAATTCGAGACAAAACATTGAGTCATTTTCGCGAAAATAAATAAAAACTACATCGCGCCATACAAATTTAGCTTTTCTAGGGACCAATTTTGAAGATGTGACTTTGACAGTTGCCAACCCCATTGATAGGAGCTTCAAAAATTTCTTAGACTGTGGTGGTCTATATCTCTTTAGTCTCTGACTAAACTAAGTAATAATAATGATTAATGACAAACATCATAAAAAGGGTAAATAGGAGTTTTTGAACGGACGGCTATTGACGTCGGTGGCGTCAGTGATCCAACTCGTCGATGCCGTGACTGGTCGTCATTAGCGCACAAAAGTTTGTTACAGTTTAAAATAATCTAAGATTTAAAATAATAAAAATAATTATCAAAAAGCTGTGAGCTCACACCTGTAGTTAGTCTCCACCAAGATGTACCCGCGTTGCTCGGCGGCGGGTGCCACATCGGCGTCGCCGCGTACGCTCGCTATGTTGAGTGCGAGCCGCGTTGGGTAGAAGCGACCAGCTTTTCGCTGAAAAATACAAAGACCATACAAATTTTAAGTCCAAAAAGCCCAGAACTTTATTAAAAACCCGAATGTTGTGTCCAAGTTGCCAACAAAGTTCGCATTTGACAATATATCCTGTCCGTGTAGTTACCTTCCTCTAGTACACGAGCCCGAACTCGCGGAGATGCTGCAGCAACACCAGCATGTTGTTGTTCATGCCCTCCGTGCTGTACTCCTGCCACAAACAATATATCCTGTCCGTGTAGTTACCTTCCTCTGGTACACGAGCCCGAACTCGCGGAGATGCTGCAGCAACACCAGCATGTTGTTGTTCATGCCGTCTGTGCTGTACTCCTGCCACAAACAATATATCCTGTCCGTGTAGTTACCTTCCTCTGGTACACGAGCCCGAACTCGCGGAGATGCTGCAGGAACACCAGCGTGTTGTTGCTCATGCCCTCCGTGCTGTACTCCTGCCACAAACAATATATCCTGTCCGTGTAGTTACCTTCCTCTGGTACACGAGCCCGAACTCGCGGAGATGCTGCAGCAACACCAGCGTGTTGTTGCTCATGCCCTCCGTGCTGTACTCCTGCCACAAACAATATATCCTGTCCGTGTAGTTACCTTCCTCTGGTACACGAGCCCGAACTCGCGGAGATGCTGCAGCAACACCAGCGTGTTGTTGCTCATGCCGTCTGTGCTGTACTCCTGCCACAAACAATATATCCTGTCCGTGTAGTTACCTTCCTCTGGTACACGAGCCCGAACTCGCGGAGATGCTGCAGGAACACCATCGTGTTGTTGCTCATGCCGTCCGTGCTGTACTCCTGCCACAAACAATATATCCTGTCCGTGTAGTTACCTTCCTCTGGTACACGAGCCCGAACTCGCGGAGATGCTGCAGGAACACCAGCGTGTTGTTGCTCATGCCGTCCGTGCTGTACTCCTGCCACAAACAATATATCCTGTCCGTGTAGTTACCTTCCTCTGGTACACGAGCCCGAACTCGCGGAGATGCTGCAGCAACACCAGCGTGTTGTTGCTCATGCCGTCTGTGCTGTACTCCTGCCACAAACAATATATCCTGTCCGTGTAGTTACCTTCCTCTGGTACACGAGCCCGAACTCGCGGAGATGCTGCAGGAACACCAGCATATTGTTGCTCATGCCCTCCGTGCTGTAGTCCTGCCACAAACAACAAAACCTCAGTACAAATTGTGAAAAACTTCCGTACAATCGCCCAAGAACTGAACAGATGTGCTGAAATGAAATATAAGAACACTATTGATTAAAGTGACCTTGTGAATAAGATCAATTATATATAAAAATCTACAAAATATTCTAGCCTACCTTGCCTAGAGTGCTGAAGCTCAGCTGGTAGAGGAAGGCTAGACACTCCGCCGCGGACAGACTCCTCTTCTCGGCGGTGTGCAGGTAGTGCTGCAGGAACAGCCACACCTGCTTGGCCGTGCTCAGCAGCAGGAACTGGAAGCCGGCGCGGGTGATCACCGCGGACCCGTCCTCCGCATCCCTGAACACAAACACACAAACCTGGAAAATATTTACCAAATAGAGCAGCAAATTTAAAACTCTATTAGAACAAGTGTGTCGCGATAGTATCTCGCGAGCGCAATAGACAACAAAGAGACTGGGAAGCCACTACTCGACACTCGACCCCATGCACCGCCCCGAGCGACACAATCAAAATGTATAGATTTTAATGGATCTGTTTTGCACGACAGTGGTGACTGCTCGTCTCGATGCTCAACATGCTGCAGTTGTGAGCATCTGGCGCACTGCCTTTGGGTTAATAAACTCTACAATTGTTTAAATTGTTATTTTGATTGCTTTTGTTGAGTCCTAAAATGAATGTAACCAACCTGGTCATGAGCCCAGCATGCAGCAGGATCCTCACGGCATCAGCGGAGATGCCCTCGGTCTGCGCGGAGCCCACCATGTAGTGCAGCACGCACTCCCAGCGCTCTAACGCGTACGCGTCTAAGAACGCCACGTCTCGAGCTTTGCCGTCGGGCTCCAAGGACATGGACATACTCCATGGTCGCCCACTGAGAATACAATTAGATGCACATTGTTTCTTCAAAATGCTAATTGAGTTTTGCAAAAAAACAATTTCACTAAACGTAATTTAGTTTGTTTTGAATAAAACTTGCAGAATATTGCTTTAAACAGCACCGCGCACTATCTCGCGCGCGAGATAGCCTATCCATCCTTTTCTGACTGTATCAATTAAAACTAAATGGGTAGTCTATCTCGCGCGCGAGGTACTGTCGCGTCAGTCAGTTCATTAATACTGCAAGGAACAATAATGTATTGCTTATGAAATATTACTGATACTTTCTATACACATTTCTATTGCATATAGTCTGGCTGGCCAATAAGTGCAGTAACAGTGGAAGTAATAAGCTATACTCATCCCTTTTTTAGTACTACTGTAAGAAAAAGATAGTACCTATGATTCTCTCTTTCTATGTTTGAAGTAAAACAAACCCTGGCCAAACTATGGTTGACGTGGTCTTACCCTCCTAGGAGAGCAACTTTGAGGTTCCTCTTAAAGGATTGTGCGAGCATCCACCCGGGCAGGCCTCCGGGGATGGGCGCGTCCTGCCACACCGACAGCTCCGACAGGGCTTCTGCAGCTTTTATCTGTTCTCTGGAAATTATGATTATTTTAATCAAAGTTGCAACAACAAGTCATACTCAACACTCATTTTTATACACACAATAAGAACAACAACAAACAAATAAATTACTGTATAATATGGGTAGGTACAAAAACATAAAAAAATTATAAAAATGTTACTCTGCGCCCGTAGGAAACACCTTCAACAACCCTACACGTGATCCCTGGGTGGTGCTAAAAGAGTAACAAACTTGGCAGCTGCACTGTCCCATCTGGACCTGGCAGTACACACTGGATTTTCTTCATAATCTGCTTTCCCGGTACCACAGAGAAGAAAAGTCTATCCACATCCAGTGACATACAGCCATACAATAAATCAAAAATCATAAAAATTGGGCCCCTTCAGCATGGTGCCGAGGTTGCTGGTAGCATTTCCCTGCTGTATTGCAATACTAATGCATTGCACGAGGAAGCTGCCAGCTCTTTGGTCACCTGTACACTCTATTAACCTATTAATAATTATTATTAAATGTCATTTCTAATTCGGTCTGAGTGTTTATTTCTAATCAATAGAATAAACCTAAAGAAAGATATTCAAGTTAGTTTTGATTATGGTTGGACGATTTTTGACTATAGTTGGGTGCTTATTACTTATTACGTGATTTTCACAAGTAAAAGTAAAAGTAGCAAAAGTAGTAAGATTACTTGGCGTGAGCCTGCGAGACCCAGGAGGCGACGACGGCCTGCGGCACGGGCTGCTCCACAAACAGCAGCCGGATCACGAAGTGCCGCGCTAGCTCCGGCAGCTCTCTGTAACCACCACAACCATGTACAACTACGCACATACTAGCAACAAAACAAATTATTATTATTATTATTTACATAGAAGGATTTACACAGGAATCTATGTAGAAAATAAGCCATATTACTATTTGAATAAGTAGTTAAGGAGATAACTATGAGTGTTACAACTTTACGGTGAACGCAAATTAAATATTTGTAGCCTAAATTAATACATAAAAACGAAACCGACATAACCTTAAAGTAACGGTATGATAGCAAAGAAATATGTATGTCATACATCACAAATTACCTGTATACGGCTAGGCATATTGTAGGATAGTTGTATAAAGTCTCTAAAAACTGCGCAGACCGGCTTTTCAGATATTCGTGAAGGTCTTTACACTGCAATGTCGGCGCGGGGTTCAGGTTTAAAGAACTCTTTGATTTAGAAGACTCTGACATCGTGAAATTGTCAGTGACAAAGATAATTATATCTTTAATTAGTAATTATCATTCAATAAGGTATTTACAAAGCAGAAAATCATATCCAACAAACATAATAAGTAACAAAAATTATCAGTGGCCAACCACTGTTTGTTTGAAACGGCTATTACACATTGCAACCTGCAGGGCCCAATCTGTTGTGTACCCTGCCTCTTCCTGCCCCTCCTTCAGCTCCCTACGGGCCCTACCTTCGATTACACCTTCCAACCTGACAGATTGGGCCCTGCAGGCACAGAGTAAATAATAGTATAACAGAGAGACCTCTGTAATGTCACGTAACGTCACGAATCATGTTGTCCCTTCTTAACGCATGACAAGTTCTTTTTCGCACTTATGCAAACGTATCGGATACGTCGTGTCAAACTCAAATTTTTTGACAGATTTACTTTGAGTTGTACCCCCCTGCTGCAGGTTGCAATGTGTAATACCGCTTTGAGTTTGACGTACGCGACACGCGTTCTGAATATAATACCGTACAAATAAGGTTACGTTCGTTTCTTTTAAAGTTTTATATAATTTTTGTATAATTATATAGCTAGACGTATATATTACATATTTAGACAGAAAAAGCATTAAAAACTTGATTCAATTTCTAACAATGAATTTTTTCGAAAAGACCCGAACTTTTACCGAAAAGTATCATGAATACAAATGTTTTTGAACGTTTCCAACATTCCAACAATTCTAATTTTGACATTTCGTTTTTTTAAAACACATTTCACACTTTGGAAAAAACGCTGAAACAGCTGTAATGTAATAGCACAGACGAACGTACCGGACCACGGACGGTGCTATTTGTGAGAGTGAGACAGGTATATATGTCTCTCACTCTCACAAATAGGACCGCTCGTCTGATTGATGGCAAAATGTGTCGTCATGTAGTGGTCTGCGGATTAGTCCTACGAATGTATTAAGTTTTCTTTTAAACTGTTGAACTGGTGGAACTAACGTTCTTGTAAAAGGGAGCGGCAGCTATTAGATACAACAAGATGGAGTTGAGTTATATTACTTTCATACTTGTGCGTAGCGGAGGCAGGCACGTATCCAGACTTTTGGTTTGGGGAGAACAGCTATTTAAGCGTGAAGAGGTAACAGACAGACACACTTCCGCATTTATAATATGAATACCAACCAACTAAATCATCTACGGTATGCCCAACATGCGCCGTTGGTGAAGTTTGCTACGGAACCGCGAGCATTCACCGTAAACACCGCCTGCTGCGGCTGCGACAGTCGAAGATGTCCCCACACTGGAGCCGAATCCCCCGGAGCCGAAGCTCCCCCTCCCGAAGGTAGCGTGCAGGGCGACACTACACGCTGCTCCCCCAATGACAACCTCCACGCCGGGAGCGAAGTCGAAAAAACCCGGGTTCCACCCCCTCGCGCCTACGCGATTTTTATTTTTACCACCGGTCCGTCATCATAGGCGCTCTGCCTAGACAGGTTACGGGTCCGACCGCGGAATTCCAGTCCTTCAACACGGCTGAAGCCGCCTGACGCCTGACCCGAAAGCCAACTAACAACAAGGCTAGCCAATACAGGAGTCTTGTCGCTCAATGAGAGTGCTCCCTCTGCGAAATTTCTCTTTAGGTATAATACGCCATTTTATACAGAATGGCCAAAGAACAACTAAAATCCCGTTGGCTGTAAGGCTTTGGGACGCTACCAATCCTCCCTAGATGGTTTTGGAACCTCTCAGGATCGGTAGCGTCCCATCCAATACCTTGCAGCCAACGCGAATTTAGTTATTTTTGGTCACTCTGTATACCTGTAACCTGAGGTACCGGATAATATTGAAAATATATATGCTTTCTCCCTTGACGCGTAGTTGGCCAGGTCCCTTGAAATTCGTCTTATTCGAGTTTTGCTGTACTAAGTTACTAACATAGGTAGGTACCTACTCTACCTTGCAGGTACAGTTTTCTACAGAACCCTTCGCATGTGTGTCGGACTCGGATTCTACCGGTGGTAGTGGTGCTAACTACTTTTCAAATTAATAAAGTAACATTAATCTTATCTTTACGTAACTTAGGTATGGAATTTTTATTTTATTTAAATTTGTAATTGACATTATGAATTACAAAGTAGGTAAATATATAGGCAGCAATTAAAATTTCTTAAGTTACACAGTAGTTGCACTTGTATACCTAGATAATCTAATTTAAAGGTTCAACCTTCCGAGTTGGTTTCGTAATGTGGCGCAAAGTGTTTCAAGAGCCCAGTGCAACCCGAATACACGCTTAACCCACCTACCTATTGGTCAAGTACCTATCAGCTACCTACCTACCTGCTTAGGTAACTGTTTCTGTTTCATAATTCATGAAATTATCGATGTAATTCATATATCATAGCAAATAAATAAGGTGTATTGAAAGTTGAAAGCTGTAAGTTACTTATTACTCGAGATACAGAACGAAGCTAGCTGAATGTCTGCAGGGCCGTAGCCAGAATTGCGGTTAAGATAGGGCAGTGCTAATTTAAGGTAGGGCATACCGAATTTTAAGGTAGGGCATTAACTTTATTTTCATACATTTTTGACCCAATTGTAGGTTTTAAGGTAGGGCATTAGTGTTTTAAGGTAGGGCATTGCCCCCTAATGCCCCCCCCTAGCTACGGCCCTGAATGTCTGAGATAAAGAAGCTAAATACTTGTTCATAATCCCATACGAAAGAAAAAAAAAAGGTTCACTCACACAAACGAACATATGACGCATACTTGTGTATTTCCCGGTGTCCGCACGCGGCGCGCACACACGCGCGCGCGAGTTCACCGCCATTCATTCTCGTCGGCAGATGGCGGATGCAGTAGACGCCCTCCGCTCCGACCCGACCGTCAGTCGCGCATAGACAACCGACCGAGCACAGTGTTTTCGCTCAGCACCATTTTGTGTGTATCGTTTCGAACGGGACATTGTGTGTATGTGCTCCGTGAATAATCGAATAGCACGAACTGCCAAAGTGTCGAGTCGAATACAGTGTTTCTCTTGCGATATGCCCCCGCGGGGTCCGATGAGATATCTCGGGCGCCCGTAGAAACCGCGCCTCCGTCATGAGCGAGTGATCGTCGAGCGAGCGACGTAAAAAAAGTTAACACAGGAAACATGTCTCGGCGGACCGCCGACGCGGATGCGAGCGAAGGGTTCGAAATTCGAAAGCGGTCATGTCATCGCCTCTCGGATTTCGTATAAGTCACCGTCCAATGTCAAAATCGTGCACGTACCGCGAGCACCGACACGGGAGCCGCGTACCCTCCGGAGCGTGCGGAAAATGCAATCGTTGATAGTTTGGTGGGCGGTGGTGTCGGCGGCCTGGGCGCTGGCGGGCGCGTGCTCCAGCTCCATCTCCAAGCGGCCCGCGCGCCCCGCCAGGCCCGCGGCCACCCGGCCGCCGCCGCAGCCGCGCCTCAACGTCACCTTCCCCACCTTCAAGTGCGAGCCCGACTACTCCGAGTACTACTGCCTCAACGGCGGCGTGTGCTTCACCGTGGTCATCTCGGACAGCCCCATCTACAACTGCGAGTGCCGCAGCGGGTTCGTGGGGCAGCGCTGCGAGTTCAAGGACCTGGACGACTCGTACGTGCTGACGAGCCGGCAGCTGATGATGGAGACGGCGTCCATCGCGGGCGGCGCCACGGTGGCGGTGTTCCTCGCCATTCTAGTCTGCTTCGGCGCGTGGGTGCGGCTGCGGAGGCGCGCGCCCGCGCCCAAGGCGCCCGAGAGCGGGCTGCCGAGCTCGCCGGTGCAGCTCGTGGCGCTGGCGTCCCCTGGCCGGCCTGCAGCGGTGCGGCCACTGCCGCCACTGCCGCCACTCCCGCCCGACCAGCGCTGACGGACGCTTGTATAGTTACGTGTTAAGTTATGTGGATCGAACGAGAATATAAGAAAATTTATGTGATAATTATTTTACGAAGCTTATAATTTATTCGGAAGGAATCTCTTTTGTATATACCGGATCCGTCGATCGTCGTGTCGATAAATTCAGTGTTCCCCTGTGTTCTCGTAGTGGAAGTACCCTGTGTCGTGGCGTGGCGGGGCGCCCGCGGGCCCGGAGCCCGCGGCGCGGCCCCGGCCTCCTGGATGTTGCGGATCCATGTTCATTGTATTTATTAGTCCTCCGTTGTATCTGAATAGATTGTGATGAAGTGGAAGTGTGAGGCGGACGCCTCGGGGCCTCGGCCCGCACATTCCATCTCGAGGATAGTGTATGTTACTGGTGTCAGTATTATTTTGTAATGAGTGTTAAGCCGGCAGCTTTACTTTATTTTATAATTTATACCTGTTATCCCGCTGGGATAGTGCTGTATTATATTGGTTTAAAGGCTGAGATGTGGCCCGGATGGTAGGCTTCTTGTAAATATAGCCCGCATAGGTATTTATTAGATATTTATGATCGTTTATTTATTGACTGCTTTATTTAGTTATCTCCGAGATGAGCCACTGTAAGCCTAACTCGACATAACGGTTGCATTTTCATTTCACCTGCTACGCATGGCCTCGCAAATCACTTATTCCCAATTGTAATCTCATTATGAATCTCCTCCTGTCTTGGTATTTTGTATAAAATAAAATAACATTGGATGGTGTATAAAATTGTTGCTCTGCAGTCTAATCAGTCATATTGTTGTTTCTGTAATGTTGTATGTACTTGTATAATACTAGCTGCTGTCAATAACCACAAAATACTTGGTGTAAAGATGGCACCGGTGGATGAAGGCATATGTTGAACTATAGGACTTCTATACATATTTATCTTTTACATCTAAATAACAAAATTGGAAAACAAAAAATGCAACTTGATGCCTTCATTCGCTTGTGTTTTCTCAACTAAATATGAACACAAGGCTTGTAAGATGGAGTGGAAGTATTGTAAACAACCACGGTGTAGCCTACCCTACACTACACGTTGTAGGCACAGGCACAGGCACGGCATGTAAGGAAGGTTGTCTGTTTATTTATAACTCTTGTTGAACCCAGATGTGCGAGAGGCTGCTTAGACTGCATGGGACTAAAAAAAATAGCAAATTAGTTAAAGGGCTGTGCGGCGCGGGCGGAGCACCAGAGCCTGGAGCCCTACGGGGCCTGGTGCCCCACGGGGCCCGGGGCGGAGCCCCGCAGGCTTCGGCGCCCGGCCCGCGCCCCACGCGGCGTTCATCATGAGATTGTTTATATATTATGAACATTCCAAAGTATTTGTAAAATATTACGTACATCGCTAATAATTTCGAAGTATCTGTTAAGACGCTACATTGTTAATTATACAGTTTTCTATTGATCATTTGTTAAAAGAAAATTATACGAAACTAAATCCTTATGGCTGGCTTTTATTGATTTCTGAAACCTACTTCTTTGTACCTTCATTGACTAATGGTAATTATGAAGTAGCTTACCTCACCTTTTTTAGGCACCAAATATCTTGTATATATTTAATTATAAATGATGAGATTCTACTTTATTTTTTAACCGTTATTTCATTTGTTATTGTTATAATATAAGTATAAATAATTTATGAATTATGAAAACATAACAAATAAAACTAACTAAAATAAATCTAAATAATGTATTCTATTGTTATAAGTTGACAATTTAAGTATTAAGACACTTTGAAAGCATAGTTTTCTGAGTTAGGTATAGATTTTAGGATAAAGACCCATCTATGAGAATTTTTAATATCTGATGGCGACTGTACCTATTCAAGTGACAAATTTAGATATCCTATTTTTAAATAAGTAATGCATAATAAATATTCTTAGTTAAAAATTTGCCAAAAATAAAAACTTCATCTAAATCTGTCACTTTAATTAGTAAAACATTTATTTACATAACTAAATATACAGAGGTACTACAGTACAAATACTAAACTAAATTAATAACTAGCTCAAATCTAAACTAGGCCCTTGCGGCATTGTACCAAGGATTAGTTAGGTAGGAGTGGACAAATTAATTTTGTACTTACTAATTTTTTATAAAAGCTCAGTATAGCTGCACTTGGTATATAAATACTTCGGTACATTACTTTTTTAAGGGTTACATTACATAACTGGACCAGTGTTAAAAGCAGTTAAGTACCACCGCCATCGCCAACACCACCCAACACTGTTAACTGACCATTTGAAGGGATGTTTACAAAAACAACATAACTGACTACACTGGTTGACACCTGAAACGGTTAACAATGTTCTTAAAAAAGTGTCAACCACTCTAAGCAGTTATGTTGTTTTTGTAAACATCCCTTCATTTGTAATCCCTATTGCAATGGCATCGGCATAAAAAAAATCAAAAAATCAAAATCTTTTATTAACAGATAACCACTGATCCAAATATTGTTAGTACAGATAAGGTCTATCGCTCTATCGATTCGATGGCCAGTTAAGTGTGTTGCTGGTTGTACAGTCACCGGCAATAGTATCTTCCTACACGAAGGCCGCAAAAGTATCTGACACGCTCTTATTTGTGGAGCCATAAGAGCGTGTCACATATTTTTGCGGCCTTCGTGTAGGAAGATACTATTGCCGGTGACTGTACTACAATAATTTTCCTCATAGGTATAGGTAAATAATAATAAGTTTGCTAGGAAAGTCTCGCCAATTAATTAAGAGTATAAGCTCATTTACTACCTTATTGGCTCAGTGAACATAACTATTATCACTGCGATAGCGATAAGGTACAGATTCAGTCTACTTGGTACAGTCACCGGTAATAGTATCTTCCTACAAGAAGGCCGCAAAAATATGTGACACTCTCTTATGGCCCTGCAAATAAGAGCGTGTCACATATTTTTTGCGGCCTTCGTGTAGGAAGATACTATTAGCGGTGACTGTACCAAGTAGACTGGAAGGTAAACGAAAAGTCGAATTGGTACCCTACAGTCAGCAACGGCAGTTGCTAAGCGGTAGAGTTGGTCAACAACAACATTATAGAATCCAACCTAATTGTTACGAGAGTAAAGTAAAGCGTGTGTAGATCATTCTGATCATCTCATCCGCGTACCTACACCTCCTTCTGCTGCCTACTGTACTTGACTATTAAAACAGCTTCGATTCGATAAACAGCCGAAAAAACGCTCCTAACAAAAATAAGCTAATTATTATATTCTTGACCTACATGTGGATAAAGAATATACAGTAGGTCGTTTGCTACAGTTTTTTACTAAAAGTCAGTCACGATACGTTCGGTACATTAAGTACTACCTACGAAAAATATGTAGACCTACTTAAGGGCAACATACTTTGGTCACTTTGTATGGTGGTTTCCGAAGTGCCTAGCCGCTGTACCACAACCACGGCGGTGAAGATTGCCACACTTCCTTTCATACCTAATCTAAATTACAGGAGTTGTACCTTGTACCCGTCCGTAGGCTACAATAGCAGCTTATTGTCGGACCCGCTGTATGCTTGTTTGCTAACTTGTATGTCGCATAGTTGTCTCGATAACATGAAACCCGGGGCCTGTTGCTCAAGATATTGAAGTTTGAACTGCAACGTAAGTGTAGGTAAACGCTTCTGAAGACCTGCCTCATAGGTAGTGCAATTAGTGCATATATACATACATCTACACAGTAAACAAAATAATATGTCATGAAATAAAACAACTTTGAACGGATTATATCGCGTATACTGAATTTAAATTACATCCCGACGTTTCGAACACTTTACAGCGTTCGTGGTCACGGGCTCACGGGTTGTCCGTTCAAAGTTGTTCTATTTCATGAATAACTATCGCGGACACCGTTGACAATATTAAAATAATATATTCCTGAAATATATGGATATCCTGGAGCCTCATTTATATTATATAGGTAGGCATAACATATCCAATGAGTCTATAAACTGACCTTTTACTTCCGTCAACATAGTTTTAGTCTGTTACTACGAGTATACTATCAGAATGTTTAGAATGTGTTTAGTTAGACTAAAGTATTTTACTTGCAGTAACAGGTGTAATATGATATGAGCTAAAACCCGAATCTTTAGGGTATATAGAGTCAGCAATCAATAGTAGGCATCTTCCTACACGAAGGCCGCAAAAATATGTGACATGCTCTTATTTGTATACAAACCCTATAGGGCCATAGGAGCGTGTCACATATTTTTGCGGCCTTCGTGTAGGAAGATACTAGTGATGCTGACTGTACGAGTATGCGCCTAGAAGGGAAGGGTCATATATGTACATTCACCTGCATTAATCGTACACAAAGTGCGCAAAATATACACATCATATATGTAGAGCAGATTGTGACACATATTTTTGAGGCGTTATGCTTAATATTATAGCAGGTGACGGTACGTAATGACTTCTACATAAACCAGTGTAACTACGTAAGTACATCTTGAGCTATGGGTAATAACCTAATAACCGGCAGTAAGTAGGTAGCGTTGTCTGCGGCGCGGCCCACGCGTCGACTCATAATATTTTTCTCCGGATTGTGCAACACTTGTGGTCATTAAACTCGACTTAATATCCACCGGGGCTGCGAATTTGTTCAAAAACGATACAGCAATAGTTGACAACACTAAGTGTTCGATATTATCTGGATAGAGTATACACGTACAGCCACCTACAATAACGAAGGCCAAAAACTTTTATGACTACATAAAAGATTGTGTCAAATATTTTATGCCACACCTGGCCAAGTGTAGACATAAAACGATGTACACAACACGGGAGGTAATAAAGAAAGCCCTAGTTGTGTAATGTACTATTTCCGCACTTGTTCAGCAACACTTTCTTTAAGAACTCACATCTTACGTTACTGTTGTTCGCTGATGGCTAGCAAAGTGTTAAATGTTATTGGCTGCTGTACATGATGGGTCATCATAGGGACGCAGATATACGACGAAACGAGATCGCAATATCTTTAGCTGCCTCTAACGCATAGCTGCGTCCCTATGATGGCCCATCATGTAGAGGAGCCATCTGACTCTACTTTAGGCCGGACCGGTTACTCTACCTACCTACTTTATTAAGTAATTAGGTACATACTTTATATTTAGGACGGGAATAGGTAGTCATAGTCATAATTTAAACATTTGTCTTTCTTAGATAATTTTATTTAATTGTTCATGTTAACCTCTACCCGCAACTCGCAAGCAATTACTTGGTTATACATTTTTTATGAATTTATTTAAAAGAAATTAAAAATAAATTTTGATGTCAAGTTATAAGCCATAAGGTATGTATTGTAAATTAGACGTTATTATTATCTTAGTTAAGTGCCTACAATTCTATTCTACAGATATTTATTAAGTCACTAGATCATACAGTACACCTACAGTTTTATTTACAAAACCTAAACTTAATCTAGAAAGCAGTGTTTGTAAACTCTCAATCAGAATCAGATAATAATCAGTCAACGTTAGATGGAACCCGTCCATTGAGCGTCGTGTAATTTTTATGAATAGCCGGACCGGTTGCGCGGCGACGCGGACGCAGGCGCAAGCGGCGGGGCTGCGCCCGCGCCGGCGCACGCAGGGTTCATTGAGCGTTGTTGACGTTCCCGAAAACCTGTGTGCCGTGTTCGGATAGCACCGAAATAGATCGCTTCCAAGTATATTCATTCTGTTTGGGTTTTATGGATCGAGGACTTTTTGTGAAGTTGAAAAATAGCGCGTAGGAATGATCCGTTTTTTTCATCATTTTTTCATTCTAAAGTGACGTTTAGATATGCGTATATTTTGCTGTAATGATCAGAAAGTCAGTTAAGTTACTTAAATAGTTGTAACAATAAGATTTTTTAAAACCTCTAATGTCAATTATAACATAGTCGCTTTATTATGTTATGAAACGTCTCTACTGCTGAGTGTAAATAGATGTAGATATAATCTTTTGATAACAATATGTAGGTATCCTTGCAATATCTAACATACATTTATAAGTTTTACTAACATTTATATGAATTGTTTACCTAATTCGAAATGAAAATATTGAATGGAGTTGAATTGAATATGCCGGTTTTAATTGTATAGGTACTTCTTCTGATCTGTGGTATACACAACTCGAAAATCTAGCAAAAATACTGGTATTGCAAAGCCAAACCGAGAGTAGGGCATCCAATCCCGCAGCCTTTAGTCAATCTCGGTATTTGTGGGACCATGCATTTTCAATCCCGCGGGATCTCGGTATTCACGGGATCCCGCATAAAAATCATACCTTCGTAGGTAAAAGTATAAAGTAATTCAAATAACTCTCATTTTATACTCTTTTGAATAGAGATTAACCAAAATACTCTTTTTATTGTTTAGACTAGCAATGTACAAGTTGCGGAACATTCTCAAAAATGAGTAACATTCTCGGAAATATCACACGAGAATTTAAATTAAATTTACAATGAGAACATTCCGTATGAAAATTATCAAAAAATGTATTATAAGCATTACTTTTATAAACACGTAAACGAGACAGTCAGTTAAAATAATGGATAAAGGCGGTGTCCAGCGACTTATACCTGAATATTTTTTATTGTTCGTAAAATTTAAGTTCTGAGAACATCCCATCTGGAAAATTACGCAAAATTGGAAACTTCTCCTTGGTGCATTGCTAGTTTAGACCGGGCAAAAGCATCCCTCTTTCCCGCCATTTGGATCTGTCTCACGCATACTTCCGCTAAGCTTCACAATATCATGTAGGATCCAGTCTGTGGAAAGATTAATACAAGCCAGATTAATACCAGTATTAATACAAGATTTGTAAGCCAAGACATTATCTTTCCTCTGGGATCTCTTCCTGCTTAAATTGTTCCCTGTATTATTCGCTGCAATTCGTTCTTTGAACTTCTCATCATTTATGTGGCCGAAAGACTCAAGTAGCCTTTTCTTTATTGTGTTTACGACTACCGACTTTATTGGGGATACGAATACCGAAACGTCTACACTTTAAAGAAAATTAGAGATTGCGCTTCATTATCATCGTCTTCATGGACCAGAAGTTCTTCTAGGCATTTACGATACGATGATCGATTGCCTGTTTTCGAAGGCTGTTACTTTTTGGCCCTAGTAGATATTTTCGTCAACGTACTGTAGTTCAATCTTGTCAAATTATCCATCTACTTCACCCAATATTTTACGCAGTTGGTTATCCTTTGGTCCAAGGCATTTATATATATTGATAAATAACAAAATCATAAGAAATTATTGGAATAATAACTAAGATTAATAATTATTTTTGTTGTCAAAGTTAGACTTTACAGTCCCGCAATCCCGCGGATCCCGCGCTTGTAATCCCGCAGCGAGCATACCGAGATCTCGGTATTGCGGGATTGGATGCCCTAACCGAGAGTAAATAGGTAAATGAGACTCATAGAGATTGTCATTTCCTTTACGATAGTTGTTATCGTTGACTGCCTATAGATTTAGACTGAAACGACTATGTCCAGATATAACGCGCTAGCCTAGGATACTTTTGTTAGGTTATTATCCTAGCCTAGGTGCACTATTCCCACGGGAAGGTTTAGCCGGGAAAACCGGCCGGTGATGTCCACCGAACCCGTGATTACGCCCCGGACGGTTATTAACGCCATTTGCAACCTGATCAGTTTCATACTCCAATGGTTCGCACTAATGCAAACGAACAACATTGTTTACTTTACAAACTTTCATGTAAGCCACAGAGGATAAAGTTTTATTAAAGTACTCTAACTTATATTATGTACTGTCTTTTGTTTTGAAATCATATAGGTACAGTCGCCATCAAATATATCGGCGCGGCCAGGGTACTCAAAAATATCTGAACGTGCACTTTATCGTCTTGGCAATAGAGGCGTTGTTCAGATATTTGTGACCATCTTATCCGCTCCGATATATCTGATGGTGACTGTACAAGTCTATAGAGTTTGTCCGGAAAGGGAATAGTTGTGGTTTGTATGGGAGCGCATACATTCTATGACACTTCTCCTTCCGGACATATTAGTCCGTTTTACTTATACATGAATGTCTTTAAACTATAGTAATATTGCTTTACTTTTCCGTTGTCCAAAAAATTCTAACAATCTATGTAAAATTAATCTAAATTGACCCATTAACGTTCCTGGATGAAACTTCAAGTCAAAACCAAGAAAGAGAAAAGTAATTTTGCCAATTTCACATGCCCAGGCAACCGTGTTAATTTTTGTTATGTTATATAAGGTAAGCGTTCTATTGCTTGAAATGCTGATGCCCAATAGTTAACACCCTGCAGTCACTTTTATTGCTATTGAAAATAATGAAATAATTTAATGTAAGTATCTACTCTCGCTAGTCGCTTTCCTCAGTAGTCGGAAAAGTACTTACCTTGTTGCGATACCTCTGTGTAACAGCAGGAATAGGTTTTTGATTCATTTCCTTAATCATGCTTCGCTTGAATTGTTGTTTTTCGATTTCTCAGAGCTCCACTACGGAAACGGGGACGCAGACAGGTGGCGGGTGGCGATGCATCACAATACTATAATGGCTCCTCTATATGATGGGCCATCATAGGGACGCAGCTATACGTTAGAGGGAGCTAACGATATTGCCATCTCGTTCCGTCGTATAGCTGCGTCCCTATGATGGCCCATCATGTAGAGCCAGTCTGATACAAACTCCTACTTACTTAATTATTGGTACAAAATTCTACGATGACGCGTTTGGGTACGGAGTTTAATTTGGCATACAATTTCATCATGAGCTATAGGAAAACTACTCAGGTGCCTGAAAATTAGGCAAGCCAACGGGAATCGTGTCCTATGGACCCGCCTACACTGAAAGCCATATATATAAAAGAAGTTGTTCCTAGGCGGCCAACATTCCTTCGACTCGACGGCCTCTTCTTATAATTCATTTGGCACTTCAATCTTTATGGGAGAGATATTTAAATATCCTTAAGGATTTTCACAACATATTTGTCAATTCAGGATTAGCAAGCTGAAGTGGCAATGGGCAGGCCACATTGCACGCAAGAGCATGGCAGATGGGGTCGAAAAGCGCTCGAGTAGAGACCACGGACTAGCAAGCGCGCGAGCGTAGGACGTCCACTCACAAGATGGACAGACGGCCTTATAAAAGTCGCCGGAAGACGCTGGATGCAAGTCGCTTCCGACCGATACTTATGGAGGTCCAAAGGGGAGGCCTATGTTCAGCAGTGGACGTCTTATGGCTGAGTGGATGACGATGATGATGATTTGTCAATTCAATAGTCTAATATTTATTTACATAGGTACTCGTAACTTACTATAGCTAGTACTTATTTATAATTCTATGTTACTAACCCTATATTGTAAGCCTAGTTGTATGTACTAACAATCTATGGATCTTTGATTCGAAATAAATAAATTGAATTGAATAGCAGACAAGCATTGGTAGAGCACGTTGTCAACGATGGTTTCACTATGTTTTAGTTTATCGCGATAATTTGCAAGTAACACAGGCTTGAAGTGCAACATGACGTTTGTAAACAAACATTACACGATATTGACCCACTTCTTTTTGTCCGATCGGCTCGAAATTTAGCACGCGTGTGTAATTTTGATCACGGGCATTGCTACAATACGTGTCGTGTTGTATGCTCGTGAAACTGGAACTTCAAACTGTTAAAACTAACCAGCAACTGAAACGTATAATACAGGGTGTATAATAACCACCAAATATTAAGCGAGGTGATTAGATAAGCCATACTAAGGGACCAAATCCGGAATCGCGAAAGTTTTGTTGAAATGTATGAAACAGCCAAATTTTTTCGCGATTTCGGAGTTTTTTTTTCATAGTACAGGTATAAGATGTTTAGAATGACTTACCTAATCACCTCGCTCAATATGAACGGAGGTTTATTATTTCATCTGTATATTAAGATTTCTTAGTCAAAGCTCATTTAAGATGTTTATAAGTGCCTTACAGCTCGCTTATAGCTTTCATGGTTTATGTTTATACCTACCCGTACTAATGAGACTATTTGCAAACTGAAAGTGACCAATTATTGAATTACATTGACACCCGAAGTCACGCCAACCGTTGACCGGTCGGCTTATTCCATTAGAATCAGTTCAAGTGATCCAATCATTCGCAGGCAAGCTGCCAAGCGCCGGCGCCGAGAACCTACCAACAATATCGAAAATCGATATTTCCTTGTCTTGCTCTCTGTCGCACTTGTATATTCGAGCGATAGAGATGAAGATAAGGAAATTTCGAGATTTGTAGTAGGTAAGTGCTCTGATCCAAATATCAAGTGTGTTGATTAACTGGATTCCTTAATTGCTTCGTATTTGAATCAAACTTTGAAGGTTTTATTGTGATCGGAATGGGAACATAAAAGCACCAATTTGAATTCCAGACGTTCTGAAAAGTTAATTAAAAACAAAACCGGGTATATTTTGACAGTCTTCTTTTTTACGAGGCCTCTTTCTGTCTTCTTGATGGTTGATTGTAGGGGAGAGTATAATCTATTACAGTATATAATAAAGCTGAAGAGGGTAGAAAGTCTGTACATGGAAGATATTCGAAAAAAAGTTGGCTGGGGATACTTAGAATCGATAACAAACACGTTCCAACAGTTTTTAGAATTTTTATCTGTTTGTCTGTTTATTTGACCGCGCATCGCGTGAAAACGGCTGAACGGATTTTGATGCTATTTAGTGTAGACATAGTTTGAGTCCCGGGAAAGGACATAGGATAGTTTTTATCTCGAAAATCAACCCTGGAGGGGGTGAAAAGAGGGTTGAAAGTTTGTAAGGAGAATGTTTAACCGCTGAACTGATTTAGATGAAAATTAATATGGAGATAATTTGAGTCCCGAGAAAGGAAAGGGCATCACAACCCGACAAACGGGTTGGAAGTTTGTATGGCAAACCAATAACCGCGAACGCTGGAAATAGTTTGAGCTCTGGGGAAGGATATACAATAATTGATATCCAGAAGTCATTCCTTAAGGGGGGATTACTAATTCCACGCAGACGAAGTCGCGGGCAAATGCTAGTATACTAATATACCGACTTCTGCGGAAGTCATGGAAAAATCTAGTAAAATGTATTTAAGTACTTAAGAAACAAACACGTGACACTAACAGTAATTTTGTTGCCCTAATTGCCTTTTATTAATTAATCACCCATTTCCCGTTCTGTGAAGACGTCGGCATTATTGGTAATGATCTGTCAAGGGCCGCCGATGAGTGACGAACACCGGAGTCACCAGATTCGCCAGACTTTGGCACCTGCACAACTGGGTCAACAAATCTGGTGACGCTGACGGTGGCCAAATGACCGATTTCGGCAGATCCGGTTTATTTTTAGACTAGTATCGGACCAGTCATTATCCGGTTTTATCACATCAGACAAATCGGCGCTGTGTTGCGCGATATTGAATATGTTAACACAAGTTGCGTCATCTTTTTAATAAGCGTGGTATCATAGGCCTTTACTGATATTAATTATGACTACACCTGCAAGTAAAAGTAGGGAAATAGAAGGTATAGGGGAATCGATTAGGATTCTAGTAGATTTTAATGCATGATTGCCTTGTCTACCAGCAATCCTGCAAGCAACCCCTAGTGTTTGGGTTTTAATGTAGCTACCAAATTGAGAGAAACCCCTGGTAAACAGGTAGGTAGACATTTGGACTATGTCATTAAGAGTGAGGCGTTTGCGTATATTGAAATTCGTTGTCGTCAGGTCGTCACCTTCTTAGTAAATAGAATTCCCAAATGGAGTTCGTATGATTAGAACTGCTACTCCGTAATTATATTATGGCGTGATAATTAGAGTTCAGATCAGAGATGCCTATGTAAATTTTGTTTGTTTTTGTGATCATTTGATCTTGATAGAACATGACACATAGGTACCCTGAAGTAGCTTCGTCAGGATAAGCTAGGAGCTAATTTCAGATTTTAGCACTGAAATGATAATATTATTCTTGGAACGTTTAATAGTCATATTATGATTCAAATCGTCTACCTACCTTCCAAAATATTTCTTTAGCGATCTGTCTAATAGCCACAGTACTCGTACTAATTGTTAATCATTTCTCTTAACGATGATAATGTTTCTCATAATAATCTGTAATTTAGTTTACTTTTATATTAACTTAGATAGGTAGTTATATATTTTTTCTTGCTGTAAATTAACTAGTAGTTCGCCCCGAACTGTGAACTCGCGAATCTTGTGTTTCGCCATAAATGTGCAATAGTAGAATTACTACAAATACCAAAAATAGGTATCGGGTATTTTTTCTCAACTAACCATCACGGTGAAACTAAACGTCCATATTAAATTGTGCGGTTAATTGATGCGCAAAATTTTACCGCGACGAAATCGCTTCAGATTTGACAGTTTTTGTCTCATCTAAATTTAAATCCACCTCTCACATGCCTCTCACTCTGTTGCTTTGACATGTCGTTCTCATCTGTGGACCACCTATATAGGTTTCGGTCACCATCATTATGCGTCTATGGTAACTCTCTCTCTCTCTAACTATACTCTAACTAATGTGTTAATGTCAGTATTATGGATGGTAGAATAATAATACCATAGTCAGTATGCTGATGGCCCTAGCAGCCAAAGCTCTAATAAATTAAAAAAAAAGTCAGTTGTCAAAATATTTACACCAAAATCAAAATATAATTGAAAATATTTTTGAAATCAATTTTATGTTGCTAATTGTTAAGAAACAGTAAGCAGTTAATAAGGATTTGACGAGAGTGTTAATCAATACGTTTCGTTTTATACCAAGCTCAACCATACTTGCTCGTAAAAGTAGCAAATAAGATGACCAATGTAACAGGACCCCTTTACAAAACCTTTTTAGGCCTTCTAATTTCAGAACCCCCGTCTCAATCCAGCTCATATACGAACTCGCAAATTTTGTTGGTCTCTGCTACAACCCCAACAAATTTCATAAAGATCGGAAAATCGTTACTAAAGTTATCGTCGGACAAACTATCTAAATCAAAAAGCCATCCAAATGCCGAGACGTCCCAGTAGCCAGGTGACAGTTGTTGTTTGTAAGAACGATCTTCGCTTACGCTCCGCTCGTTCGATTAATTGCAATAAATATTCATTATATGAATCTGATCATGAATTATGATGTAAGTACATATCAGGCTACAAATAAACTTATCAATCAAATAAATATTGCTAAGCATACACAGCGAAAGTCTAAGTGGTCGAGTCTGCGAAACTCTGTGAATGAACACATTAAGACAATCGCAGCAGGCCAGCGTAACCTGACCTCCCGCGCTCCTCCCACCACTCATATGACATAAAGGAGTCGAGGATATGATAACAAAATTAGAGCTCTTTACGCTGGTCGTTAGGTTTTATCACCAGCGTATGAAGATCTTCCGCGCGCTTCTGCACTCCTAGTGCTTTAGGAGTCAGAGGGGGAGTTTGTAACCGCTTCAGGGTCTAGGTTACCCTGGTTGGAGCCCACGCAGGGCCTTAATAGCCTCGGGGCAGTCCATTCTAAGCAATTAACGTGCCTACGTGCCAGCCCACTTGTCATTACCTGCGAAATAACAAGGCATGCAGATCTACGTTCGTTAGGTCAAGTTTTGGATGAACTGTCGCGACGGAATTTTGGGCCGAAAAGCTCCTTTGAAATTATTTTCGTAC